>PVJX010035962.1:0-17881 GCA_004027295.1 Dolichotis patagonum | reverse complement strand
CTCCTTCTCCTTCTCCTTCTCCTTCTCCTTCTCCTTCTCCTTCCCCTTCTCCTTCTTCTCCTTCTTCTCCTCCTTCTCCTTCTCCTTCTCCTCCTCCTCCTCATCCTTCTTCTTCTTCTTCTTCTTCTTCTTCTTCTTCTTCTTCTTCTTCTTCTTCTTCTTCTTCTTCTTTTCAGGTTTTTTGAGACAGGTTCTCATGTGACAAGCAGTTCAGGCTGACCTTGAACTCACTATGTAGCCCAGGCTGGCCTTGATCTCACAGCAGCTCTCCTGCCTCAGCCTCCCAAGTGCTGGGGTAGCTATTTAACCTCTTCTACATCTCTGCTTATTCTTACCTTTGTACTTGGACCTAAGTGAGGATAAAAGGCCATCTCCAGCTGCTTCTTCCCTCTAGGATTGTTGTTCACTTCTTTTTAGCTTTTTGCTTTACTTTGTTTTCTTTCCAAACTATAGCTGTCAGTGACATCATTTTCACTATTTATAACTGGAAATGTTTTAATTAACTGCATTGAAATATAATTCCTATCAAATGAAATGAACATATCTTTAGTGGATTGCTTGAAAAGTTTTGAAAATTAATTACTTATGTGTCAATCATTGTAATCATTATATGTGCCAGTCAATTAAGAAAGTTCCCCATTCCCTTCTGCAGTGAAACCAACCCAAATCCTGACAATTATTTATTGCCTTTGTGATTTCTGCTGTTTTTCTCTGTTCCAGATTTTTCATGTAAGTTAAATCATATGGTGGGGCTCTTCTTGTATCTGTTCTTTGAGTCAGGGTAAAATCTGTGTTGTTAGTTTTATTAATAATTTGTCTCTTCTTATCACTGAGAATATTGTATTGTATAAATTTCATGCAATGTGTTCTATTTGCTATGGAAGTGGTTTTTGGGTCTTTTCTAGTTGTTGACTAATAGGAATAAAATTGTTATGGATAACTATATGCATTATTTGTGGAAGTAAGTTTTCATTCTTTTTGAATAAGTAAGAGCACACTTGTTTCCCTTTATGGGAACACTAGAACTAAGTTAACATAAACTAACAAACAAACAAGTGAGCAAACAAACTTACCATGCTATCTCTGAAAGTGATTGTGCAATTTCCCATGTTCAGCAGTCACATATGGGACTCCTGCTCTGCATAATTAGGGACGCTTGACATCACCAGCCTTTTTAATCCACTGAATGTAAAGTAATGTGCTCTAGAAGTTTTTAATTTGCATTTCCTTGGTCATTAACTGTGTTGACATTTGTTTCAGGTAATTAATGGTCCTTTTGTAACTGTTGTGTTGCTCACTTTCTTTTACTTTTTTTCCGTCGATATGGTCTCCATTGCCGATCTGGTTTTCTTTCTGGCACCGTTTTTCATAGTTTGAATGAGAAATCAATAGTGGTGAGATTTACAGATTGTTTTGCTAATAATTTTATTACTTCCTTGACAATAAGGTATTTCTGTCCTCATCAAATGGCTTAGGAAACACTCTCTCTGCTTCTATGTTCTGAAAGAGTTTGGAAAATTGGTGCAGTTTCCTCAAAATGTTTGGTATAGAATCAACCAGTGCATTCATATAGACCTGTGTTTACTTTTGACAGTTTATGAATTATTGATTGACTTTTATTAGTTTGACTATTTCTTTTATCAGTTTGTTGGGTTGTAACTTTCTAGAAATTGTTATATTTCATCTTGGTCATCAAATTTATGGGCATACAGTTGTTCACAGCATTATATTATCATTCTCTTAGTATCTCTGTTGTCTGTGTAGATATTAACTGATTCATTTCTGAAAGTAATATGTCCTTGCTTCTTTTTCTTAGTTATTATCTAGCAGCTTAGCAATTTTAATTATCTATTCAAAGAACCATCTTTGGGTTTTGTCAATTTAAATTTTGTCTGTACTGATCTTCTATTTTCAACTTCTTTGCTTTCTGTATTTATTATTTCTTTTCTTCTGCTTAGTTTGAATTTCAGTTGCTCTTTTTTTTCCCTAAGGTAAAATCTCAGGTAACTCATTTGAATCTTTTTTGGCATGTGATGCTGCCGATGGTTCTCTGGACCCTGCCTTTTCTGCATCCCACACATTTTGATAAGTTGTAATATCATAGTATAACTGCAAAGGCCCTTGCTCAAGGTTCCTCCCATAGAACTTGAACCATTATCAATGTCCTGAACAACTTTAGATCTATTAGAGCACTCAGTTTTTTACCTCAGTTCCTAACACAGAGCGCTGTATGTCCTGGCTGAACGGAGCCTCTTTTGTTCTTAGCAAGCAGCTCTTGTGGACTCCTGATTTGGACACCAGGAAGATGCCCCTGGCTGACCGGAAGCCACTGCCTCCATCCTCTGGCAGGGAGAGGGGAGTGGAAGAGTGAAGCTTTCAAAACATACTTCGACTGCAGAATGTGGAGACCTGCTGATTGCAGAAGGTACAGTGGTGCCCGGGGAGTGGGGGTGCACCCAGAAAGGGTAAGCCAGCTATATGGGGCTGCGCTTTCTTCCCCAAACCTCTCCCTATGTGCCTCTTCAGTGTGGCTGTGCATCTGTACCCTTTATTACAGTCTCTCTAACGAGCCAGTAAGGGCAGGCGAAGTGCTTTCTGGAGTTCTGCGAACCACTCTAGTAACCTGCGGAAACTGAGGAAAGTTGAGTGGAAATAGATAAAAATTTCCAGGATTTGTTTGTTTTAATAAGCCTTTTGTTGTTTTTTCTTGGGATTGACCATGACCTTGCATTGAAAGAACAGCTTCAAACTGGCCTCCAATGCTCACGATGTGCGGAGAAGGGGGATGCTTCGCGGGGCCGTGATTAGGTTTCTGACCTTTGGTCAGCCAGTAGGTCTCTCCTGTGAGCTTCACAGGGTCTCCTCTTTTTAAATGTCTTCCCACACTGAGGAACAGCTTGCAAGTAGTGGGTTGGAGTAGAGGCCCACCTTTCCTGTGTATCGGCAGATCAGAGTCAGCTGGGACAGGGATTTCACTTTTCTCCATCAGCTAGGATGCTGCTAAAGGCCAGCAGGGCAGGCTGGCACTAACTGCTTTCTCCCGAGGGTGGACTCTGCTCAGAGCCCAGTGGTCTGGAGCACACAGGACAGTTCCTCTCTCCACACCCATCTGCTGGGAGTCAGAGGGAAAATCCCTGCAGGGAAATCACTTGAGTTTCTGGGGCGAAAGTATGCAAGGCCAGGCTGGTCTCCTGCACTTGCCCTCTCCCGCCAGTCTGTCCACACGATGCACGTCTTCCCACTCAAACCGTGCTGGTTCCGCGTGATGGTTCTGTGTGTGAGCGCGTGCTCTGCTGACTTAGGATATCTGTGCTGACAAGTCTAAGTGCAGCAGTTTTCCTGGTCATCTATGAAGATTTGTTGATTTTTAATGATTTTCAGTTGTTCCAAAGCGTGGCCATGCCCAGCCTTCCACTTCCCTGAGCAGAAAGCGCACTGGCCATGCGAACCTTCTTCTTCTGGGAGCAGTGGTGCTTTTTCCACCTGCTTTCATGATTCTCCTCTCTGACTTTGATTTGCAGCACTCCGAGTAAGATTCCCCTGCATACAGCTTTCAGTGTATCTACCTGGGGTTCAAGGGCCACCTGGAAGTCAGTGTGAGCTTCGTTGTGGGTTCTTGGAGGTGTGGTGACCTACACTCCGGTGGGCTGCATCCTCTCAGCTCCTCCCCAGGTCTCTGCTGCAAACGTCAGCTGCCTTGGCATCCTCCCTCTCCTGTCTGACTCCTCCCATCCAGTGTCCAGTTCTCCCTTGTGAGCCACATCAGAGGTCTCCTCGAGGCAAGGACCACCCATAACCGCGGATTCTATAGTTCATTTCGCTTCTCTCCCAGTGCATGGTTTTTATTTCTTCTCATAGGTCTTTCACTTTAAAACACTGTGCTGTGTCCAGCCTGGACACAGTTCTGGAGAGAGGACAAATTCTGGAGAGAGGACAGTAGAGGATGAAGAATGGAGGAGTCAGAAACTGAGGTTGGATGGAACCCTCTCCCGCTGGGAGGAAGGACCGTGGACAACTGCATTGCGTTTACTTATACAATCAGCATAAGCTGTTTACAGAGAATGTTTTTCTTTTGATTTTTTCTTAACTTTATTCTTCCTGTTTTCTTTTTTTTTTATTTTAAAGAGAACAAAACCTAACAAAACAAAACAGAGAAAAGCCAATCAAAACAAAGCAGTGAAAGTGGTACAGAACTTTGGAGGGTAATAGGAAATCAGCAACGGCCACCATAATATCTCTTGCTACCTTCATAATGGTTGTCCATTCCATCAGACATAGTAAAATCATGTAAAACAAAACACTAAAACCAATTAAAACAGAACACTGAATAGAGCAAAACAGTGAGAACAATACTGTTTTCAGAGAATCTTAAGGAGAGGATAAGGAGAGGGACAGGAAGAGAATCTAATCTCCAGCAAACAGCTCGCCTTGGCAGCTGTGTGGGGGAGAGCCGGGAGTGGTCTGTATTATCCCTGGAAAGTCGGGTCTCTCTGCATCAGCTCCCTGAGCTGTGTGCATTCCTCATGGGCCCCCGTCTCAGGAGAAGCAGTGGCCTTGAACTAGGTCCCCGAGGACTGACGGCTCTGCTCCTAGCAACAGTGGAGCAGAGCGTAGTGCCAGTTCCACCCTCAGGGTCTGTCTGCCTCCAGTGTTTCCCAGAGGGCCCTGTGTCCAGGCTCCGTCCCCAGCTTGTGGCACTGCTCGGACCTGGCGGAGCTTTCAGGAGGAGCCCAGGCCTGGTGACAGGATCTTTGGTCAGCAGACAAACCCTCGAACGGACATTGGGTCCATGACCTCTCCTCTTCCCCTCCCCGCTTCCTGGTTGCCATGAACAAAGCAGCTGCTTTCACCCTACGTCTCCACCACAAGCTCTGAACCCGGGGGTCAGTGCACCATGGAATGAGCCCGAACCGTGAGCAAGATAAACTTCCGCTTTCCATGTCTTTTAGCTCAAGGCGTCATCGCAGGGACACACACCTGACTACAGCTCTGCCTTAGATTTTGCTTCCTGTTGCTCACCTGAACAGCGTAGACGAGTGAGTTATAAGGAAACTAAGGCAGCCAGGGTTGTGCAGAACTCTGGGAGTATGAAAAAGGAAGATTGCAAGTTATCAGCGTGGGCAACTGAGCAAGAGCATGTCTCAAAAAAAGAAAAGAGAAAAAGCCAGGGATGTAACTCAATGTGAGGCCCTAAATGCAATACCCATGTGCCGAAATCAATCAATCAAATAATATTTTAAAGGAAAATAAAGTTTTTATACAGTTCTGCAGAATGAGAAATTCAGGAACATAACAGTGGCATCTTGGGGCTATATCAAAATGCAGCAAAGAGCATATTTTTCTCTTCTTCACAGTCAGTCGGTAAAGCAGTCAAAGGGCTGGGCTTTCCTGAGTTCACCCAGTGCCAATCCCCTCCCACCTCCACGTACCCGAATCACGTGGCATTGGGAATCAAGGGTCAATGCGAGCCTTGGGAAGGATGAATGCCTATGTCCCAGTAAAAAACAGAGCTCCATCGGGATAGAAGAGTCTTAATTTATGTAACAAGGTGCCTCCTTTCCTGTATCATTGACCTAATTACTATGTTTATTGTACACTGAGTCCAGCTTTTCTGGTAAAAGGGATAAGAAGGGCTTCATTGTTTTACTCCCTGGTACTCCTTGTGTGCCCCACTAGACACCCTCTTTGGCTGAATCAATATCCTGATGAAGGGGTGGGCTGTGGTTTCCAGTGTGACTGAAACAATTTAACTTACTGAAAGATGACAAGTCTTTAAAAAGTTTTAATTGTTCAATTCAAGTCTGTCAGGAAAAATGCCTTGGTTATTTTAAGTTATAAGCATTGGAGCACACACCACAATTATCGCTATAATTTCTTCATCTTAAAATAGTATATGCCACTTCTTTTTTTTCTACCATGTTTTCCTTGGAGATAACATGACAGAAACCAAAATTAAGATAAATTTTGTTTAATTTAATGATTATGGATGTTGTCACTACTGAGTTATATGTCACATATCAGAATGGGAGCATGGGGACATATATACATATGTGTATATATATATATATATATAAATAATAATATAATTTTAATATCTTTTGCCATTAAAGATACACAGGCTTTTACCCTTATAGGAGACTAGGATATTCATTTTTATTTATATCCACAGCCTATGAGATTTATAGTAAATCCTCAATTTATGGACAAGGATTTTCCATAAATTTACATATATCTTAAGTAGTCAAGAAAGAATCTGGCTTTAATTAAATTGCAGCCTAAATCTCCACTTAGAAAACAAACCTCCAGTCAGTCAGCAACAGAAAATAAAGCCACTTAAAGTGAGTCATTTAAAAATTGTAAAAGAAGTCAGGTGTGGTGGTATAGAGCTGTGATCCCAGCACTTGGAGAGGCTGAATCAAGAAGACTAAATTAGACTGGGTTACTTAGCAAGACCTTGCCTCAGAATAAAAGAGCATAAATATAAATTTATAGAGGGCTGGGACTGCAGCTCAGTGGGAACCCCTGGTTTCAATCCCCTTGACCACAAAAGAGAAGAAAAATGAGATCTTATATGCTTATAAAACCTCAATTTTTCCTGTAATCAAAAATATAAACCAAGTGTCTTGTCATGAAGCCAAAATGACTACTTTCTACTAGACACAGGGTAAGTGCTTGCCTGGCAAGTGTGAGGTCATGAGTTTGATCCCCAGTACTAAAAAATAAAAAAAAATTTTTTTAAATCTTATTTTAGCTTTTGAAGTAGCAATTAATTTCCTTAAAGTCAGTGATTAGACACAGTAACTTTTCCCCATGTTACCTGAAATAAGAGTACAATACCCCTCCTCTCCATAATTGCCTTTGTAATTACTTTGTAGGTTTTAGGAATCTACACTTAATTGACTGTAGAATTAAATACATAATCCTGCCTGTCCTTTAAGTTCCACTTGTTTTGTTTCTTTTTCACCATTTAATCTCAAAGCCATTTCTAAACAGAACAAGAAAAGAATGTTATTCTCCAAATTTATCAGTGTTATTTTCTGATTACTCATTTTCTCTGTTAACTTTTGGGCATGACTTTTTGAAGTATTGTTTCTTGAAAACTATATTTTTGTTGGTGGGGCCTGATACCCAAGAAACGCAACTTAAAGGAGCAAAGGTGTAATTCCGCCCATGCGCGCTGGTTCCCTGATGGAGAGTTCCTGACATAGGGGCTCGGAGAGGAAGCTGTTGATCTCGGGCAGCCAGAAACCGGAAGCAGAAAGATTCAGAGTGAGAGGCGCCTAAGGCATAGCTAGCGCCCACCTTCTCCTGCTGGGCTCCACCTTGGGACAGCTCAGCCACTGTGACCTCAGCAGTGGCCTGGTCCCCTGTGGGGAGGGCTCTCCCCGCAGGAGTAGACTAGACTCGCAGGTCTAACACCCATCTATCTGTTCATCTGTAAGCCTGGCCCACGATGGCAAGTGTAGAAGGAGATGCTTTCTGACATATTGGGGTGCATATGCTACTGTAGTCCCAATAGACCAGACAGTTACCTCAGTATTATTTTTTTAAACGCATGCTTAGTTTGGTATCGTTACCATCTTGGTCTCACGCTGGATCCAATTCTTGTTTATGTACTTGGGGAACCTCACAGGGCCCCATGCTTGGTTTAATGCTCTTCTGTTGCTATTGTGAACTTTTAATAATTTTTGAACAAAGGCTGCATTTTCATTTCACCATGAGTCTCAAAAATTATACAGTCAGTTCTGCCTTGTCCTATATACATACTCCGAATGTTGTACGCTGTCTAAAAATAGATTTTTGACACTTAAGTTGTGTTCCTCTACAATGTATGTTCTGAACTGATAGATAAATATTTCAGAGAAATGACTTGTCACGCTCTAAAGAAAGGAAGGATTAAAGGAAAGCTATTCGACTTCATTTTGTTCAGCTTATTCATAGATAATTGAATGAGTTCAAGTTCAGCCAACAGTGTAAATGAACCTGCTGAGTTTTTGCACATTGCTTTACTGCCCACATCAAAGAATGGACTGGAGATGATTATGCTAAATTAAACCCCTTCCACTGCTGTGTGCTCGTGACCACTCATTGACTTCAAAATCCCCATGTATTTATAATGAGAGCCCTGTACCCAGAAACAGCCAGATAGGGAAAAGCTTCTTTACTCCGCGTTTCTGCACTGTATTTAATTGTACATATCTTGTTGTATAAATGTCGAGACTGGAATGTTGCACAAGCAGATTTCCACAGTTATTTCACATCTCTATCACCATTTTACCCTGTAGCCATTCTGCATGCAAAGTATGTGACCTACATGTCTCTCCTGAGTTCCCTCAACAGTTCTGCTGAAGCTAAGTGGGTCTCTACATTCACTGCTTCTGGAAGTACGTCTCAAAGGATGGGCGTAGCTCTGCTTAGGCCACAGAAATGCACTAGGAGAGAATATCTAGGGTTCACATACATAAAATAGTCACTGCTACCATACCGCCTTCTATACCAGTAGGCTGGACTGAGTACTTGGCCTTGCAGTGCCTCCAGCACTCGAAGGGCTGGGAGATGGTGGGGGAGGCCAAGGCCAGCCTTGCTCAGGGATGGGAGAGTCTACTGAAGGGTGGTCCCTGCAGCCAAGGTACATAGAGTCATTAAACTGTCTTAGCTGACCTGAGAAGTTTCAAATTTCCTTGGAGTTTACAAGGGTAGGGTTTTTCTCTGCAGGGTGCCATCTTTACTTTCATTTCATTGTTATAACAAAATAACAATAACAGCCTGTTTGGGAACTTTCTGAATGCGATGCTGTGTTTGTGTATGTGTGTGTGTGCATGTGTGTGTGTGCATGTGTGTGTGTGTACCTCTGTGTGTGTGTGTGTGTGTGTGTAAAATGACTGCTAAAATCCCACTGGCCACTCTTCTGGAAGATGATTATTTGTTCTTCTTCCCAGAAATAGAGAGTAACATGACTGGATTTATGCATTTTCCTTTGTATATATAGTACCTAAGCTCGGTCAACTATACAAGTGAATCTGTTGAGTTTTTGTACATGGTTTTGCTGCATATACACATAATTACTTAATAAATTCTTCATTATTCATCACAGTGGATGGCCTAATTCTGAGTCTCTAATGTATGGGCATGTGCCCGTCTCACAAGAAACTTGTTTCTTCTGGGAGGCGGTCTTAAGCAGGCCAAGTTTATTTCTGCCAAGACAGAGCCAGCTCTAGGCGAGCCTTGGCCAGGAGAGAGGTTAGATCAAGGTGCATAGAAACCATTTGATGAGCCATAGGACTCAGTTCAATGCCAGGAATGAAAATTTAAATAACAGAATCAGCGTCTTACAGACTCCTGAGAGGAGAGGGGCGCTGATGCAGCCGGGGAAGATGTGTCCAGCCAGCAGGTGGGGGGCAGAGAGGTGGATCCATGGGCAGAGACCTCTTTTGGGGTGCCGGTATCAGCCAAGCAGGTGCCTCCCAGGGATGGTAATGGGTGAGGTTAGAGCAGAGAGAGGCCGGTTCCAGGAAGGTGTGTTGTGACTGATACGATCCCTGCAGCCCCAGGGGCTGTGGCTATCAGGGGACAAACCTGGTAGGTCGTCTACTTTTGTTGTTTCATACAGAAGTAGTCATCAGAAACCAGCAGGGGTTGGTCACGGTGAGGAGCCAGGGGAGGGTAGGACTAGCAACTGTGTCAAAGGAGACTAAACCAGGCCTGCTTCTGATATGAGGGAGAAGAAATGCATTCTAATGGCTGCAGAGGCAATATGAAATTATAAGGATTCATTAGAAGAATCTTCAAGATTCTCGAGTTGAGTTGATGAATCCATATCAGCAGAAGCCACGAGTTTGCCATTCTCGGGGGAGGGTGCTGGGGAGGAGGGCAGTGCACGGACAAAACCACCACGGTCCATGAGGTTTCTCTACAGTATTCAGCAAAGTAGTTACTATGTGTACTTGTGGTGAGATGCCTGCTACCAAGCAAAGAGCATCCAGTAGATTAAAGTGCAGTCACAGGGGGCTAGTGACTGCTTGTTACCATCAGCTCAATCTCATGGCTGCAGAGAATGGGGGAAACCACCTAGTGGGGTCTTGCCTTATTGAGGGGAATACACAGTTCTAGACCGCTGCTCAGATCCTGCCTAACAAGTCTTAAAAGACATCAACGATAAACTGACAGCCAACATGATACTAAATGGACAAAAACTGCAAGCTTTCAGTCTAAAATCAGGAAAAAGATAGGAACGTCCATTATCACCACTCCTATTCAATATAGTTCTGGAAAAGTTAGCCAGAGCAATTAGACATGAAAGAGAAATAAAAGGAATATGGATAGAGAGGGAAGAAGTTAAATTATTATTTGAAGATGACATGAGACTCTACATAGAAGACTCAAAAGCTCCACCAGCAGGCTTCTAGACTTATTAAGCAAATTCAGCAGCATAGCTCGGTACAAAGTCAACACTCAGAAGTCAACAGCATTCCTGTACACAAACAACAAGCTCACTGAGAAATTAGGAAATCACACTCTTCACAATAGCATTCAAAAATGAAATACTTAGGAATCGATCTAACAAAGGAAGTAACAGATCTACATATTGCAAATTATAGTACTCTGAACAAAGAAATTGAAGGGGGTCTTAGAAAATGGAAAGGTATTCTTTGCTCATGGATAGGAAGACTAACAAATCTTAAAAAAGCAAGATTCAAAAGAAATGATTTGTGAGAACATTAATTGTACTCCAAATGAAGGACCATAGTAATACCCTTTATTTATAATAATAATAAGGACCTTAATAATGACATTTTTCTTCAAATAAGGTAAAATCTCTAATGTCCAGCATCCAATTAAATATCATCTGGTTTGCAAGAAAATATGAATCATAATTCAGAGAACAATCCATTGAAACTGTTTGACTCTTAGGTACAATAAATAGCACATAAGGGCAATTAATAGCTATTATAATTGCATTCTATGTGTTTTAAAAGGAAGAAAAAAGAATGATATAAAAGAAAAATTCAGTGTGGGGGTAATGCTATGCAAGATGGGTTTAACAAGAGATGGCATGATGCAGAATAAAATATTAGCAAATTCAAAGATATTTTAGTAAAAGTTATTCCAAGTAAAAGAAAGACTTTTCAAAGTAAAAATCATCAAGAATCTGAGACAGAGCCACAAGTGATCTAATACATATTTAACAGAGTGTCTGAGGGAGAAGGTGCAAAGGAGGTGAAGAACCATCTCTCTGCTGTCTTCTATCAACCTTTTATTTAAGCCACTCTTCATCTGTCCTCTATCCAAGTGTATCCTCGCGGGGCCAGAACATGGTCATAAGGTGGATGCCTCTGCCTTTGGGTAACTGGGCTTCAAATTTCTGCAAATCTTCCTACAATTGCAGATAAAGTCTTTGATTGAAAAATTGCTTCCTTGGCCCATGTACCACTTGTGATTTGCATTTCTCCATCTATAAAGTCAAAGGGATGGGTCACTCATTCTGCACAATTCAAGCTTCCACCATCCCCTGTGTCAACCTCTCTTCTGTGAGATGGGCATGGTAGTCATGGGTACCTTATTATGCCCAGCCTGCTTGCAGTCACCTGAGCATGCCTATTTTCCTCACCACACTACACACGAATGGAGGAAAGATCAGTGGACAGCTGCTCCGTCCATCTAGTGCGTCACCTCATGGATAGGATTCGCAGTGCTTTCTGAACCTCAGAGCAGGGACAGGTGACCTCTGTGTTTGCCGGCACCATTAAGCCTATGTTGGGGCCCTCAATTTACATGCTGAAGAACGTCTCAGAGTCACTGAGAAAGCTCTTGTAGAAGTAAATCCTGACCGCTAAACACTGTTGCTATGGAAATAAATACGCAACAAACTTGTTTTCCAATTTTTTCCAATAATTATATAATATATGTGGACATATCACTGATAAGCAGAATTGGGCTAAATATTTAAATATTCCTATATACTATAATCCTTAATTAAAATGTATGACCTGAACAATTCTTTGCTATAAGGGAAATAATATTATTCTGAATGGTACAGAGAAATTTAAAAGTATAATTTCTAAAGTGGTATTCCATGAAGGTCTGAACTTCAGAAATTTTTCATTTTTCTTTTTTTTTTTTTTAATCGGTATCGGGGATCGAACTCACAACCACGTGCTTGCAAGGCAGGTGCTTTTGCCGCTGAGCTAAATCCCCAGCCCCAAAGTTTTCATTTTTCAACTATGACTTTTTTAGTCACTGGATGTGGTTTGTGACAAAAAGATCATGTTTAGTGTTGAAAGAGTGAATCATTTCATAGTTGTATAATTATTTATTGTAAGCAGAAGCTGTTCTCATTGATGTAGGATTAATATTAACCATACTGTGTGAATCAAAGAAAGAAGCAACTTTTCTGGTGCTTCTCTGTTGCCAAGTAGGGTTATTGAATGAGGCTGGACTGCATCTACTTTGAACAATAAACTGAGGCAATGGGGGTGCTGTGCAGTTCCAGGGTGAGAGGATCGTCAGTGTCCGCCCTCAGCATCTGGAGAACCTGAGCCGCCTACTGGAGGTCTAATTCCCACGGCCTTTGCTAGGGAGCAGCCTGGAAGGAACACAGGAGCACCCCGCTAAATCCAAACAGGCACATGAATGAGTCTCTTGGACCCTCGGAACTAGCCCGGCCATCAGCCAGGTACTATCAAATAACCCAGCTGATGCTACACAGATCAGACAAATACCACCAAATCTTTTCCAGATCTGTGATCCACACAGCGGAACTACCTAGTGATTTTAAACTGCTGTGTAAGTAAACTCCCAACCAACTAATCTGGGAACAAAACAAAAAAGGAAGAGGGGAAGAATGTAAAAAGACAAAATAATGAGGACTATTTGGATTGAATTTATTTCACCGTATCTACCCTACACCATTTCCATATTCTCTTCAGAATAAAAAATGTTATTGCATAAGTTTCCTGAAGAAGACAGTGGCCTATCAGCTCACAGTGTAACAAGACTTCCTTAGGGATGCTCCATGCTCCCCTGACATGTAGTTTTGGCTTAGTTTTCACTAATAGCTGGGGCCCAGGCTCTATGTTAATGTGCAGGAGACTGAGGAATTGAAAATTAAACTTGTCTGATAGAAAGCATGTGAGTTCTGTCTGGTGGAGAAGTTAATCCCAAAGATGGTGGTTTCACTGTCAGGAACAGCACCTATGTCCCGGTGCTTATTTTAAAATCTTATTTCAGCACTCTTTTCTTGACTAACTGGGTTTATTTCTCTCTTCCTTTTTGGAAACAGTTTTTGAAATTTTCAATGGGTTAAGAAGATATTTAGAAAGTGAAACTTGTAAGATTTGAAAAATAAAACCCCCTCTCAATATTTTGAAATTGACCCTCCCATCTCTACCACTGTAACTACCCCACGGACTGAGAAGACTATCACTGTATTACTTTATTATTCTTCAAAACTAAACCAGATTTTCAGCATATGTATATATTCAAATTATAGGAAGTTTCAAGATGTCTCAAGTTTTGCTACCTAAAAAAATACAAAACATTTTAAAGGTTGTCTATCTGTACATAACTATTATAAATATTGCTTAAAATTTGTTTCATTCACTTGAATGTTTTGTTTTATTCACTTGAATGCTTTTAATTGCTAGTGAACATGGTTAGACCTCATTTATTCTTTTAAATTTCTTCATAGGATGACATTTTTGACAACATCTGGTATGATAATGTCTTCTTTGGAAGACGAAAATTTAATTTGTAACCAAGTTTCTCTTTGTGAACATCAAAACCCTTCTGAGGCACTCTTATTTGCTATGGTAATTATCTTAGCGATAATTTCTTAGAACCTCTAGATCATAAATTTTATACATATTGTTATGGTTGATATATTGTGTCAGCCTGAGCAGTTTAGAAGTTTAACTAAGGGATTCAGCAGGGGGCTAGGGTCCTTAAGTTTATAAATAGCCTTATCTTGTCCAAGAGGAGGGAGTGAAGATTGTGAGTGCTACACACGCCCTTGCAGGCCCAGCCTGGTTACAGTGTAAGGGAGGAAAAGAGCTTTGCTCCCCACCTTTTGCTCTGGCTGCTTTTGCTATCTTTTGCCACCGTGAACTATTGACCTGGTGTGGTGCCATGCCACGCCACCCTGCCTTGGAGGCAGCTGATAATGGAGTGAAACCTCTACAAACAATAGGATAAATAAACCTTTCTTTCCTTAATTTTGGGTGTTGAATATTTTGGCTCAGCAATAAGAGAAAATTATTGAAGACAGAAAAAAACAGTCTTCCAGGCATAATTTATTAACTGATGTATTCTTTTCAGGAGGATATAAAATGTGTATTTCCCTATGGACTTCCCAACATATTAGTTACTGTGTTGTTTTCAGTCATTACCAATCTGATAAGTTTAAATATTTTCATTTGAATTTCACTGAGTAACAGTGATTTCCACTCTTCTTAAAACATTTTATTGGTCAATCACATTTATTCTTTTTTAAATAGCTTGTAGTTTAGAACACATTTCTTTTTGAAAATGTGACTATTTGGTGCTCATCTCCATTCTGGATATTACCTATCTGACATGCGTGTATGTCTATATCTATCTTTATCTATCTCATATATATATTTTAATAAAATGTGACTTTTACCCTTATTCTCATGCTGTTGGCTAAATAATCACTTTATAGTCTTTGTTTTTTAATAATCATGTTGTCTAATCTATATTCTTTTACTTTATGATTTGTAACATACCTTGCTTGAGAAGATCTGAGTTGGAAATACTTAAAAATACAATTTAATTTGACTAATTATATATTTAATATTTTTTTAGTTCTAAAGAGAAAGAGTCAGGGAAAGTGAAGAAAAGTTTACAGAATGAATGAACTCCAATTTTGTTTTTGCCAGATATACATTGCAGAAGATTGGTCACCATTTCTTCTCTTGGTTTTCCACTTAGTGATTTCTAAAGCACCTTTGTCATGTTCCAAATTCCCATTTGCACTTGGTATGCCCATAATTTTCCTTTATATTTAACTGAATATTGTTAACAGATTATATATGGATTTGGACTAATTAATATATGTATATTTATGTTTGTATTATGTTTCAGCATACCGTTTTATTTATCTATGGAACCATTTCTTCTAATAAGGAATCAAGTAAAATTTTTTTCTAAATAATTCATTGTATCCTTCCAATATTTATATCTTGCATTGCTTAATTATCTCTCCTTTATTTAAATTTAAAGGAAATCCAGTAAATGTGGTCCCTGTGTCTTGGTTACATTTTTCTTGCTGAGACAAAATGCACTACCTCCAAACTTAGGGACCGAAGGTGTATTTAGCTCACAACTCGTAGTAGTTTCAGCCCATACTCAGCAGTTTCAGTCCAAGCCTTGGTGGCTTGGTTAAGGGGCAGCTGTTCTTGGTGGCTACAAGCAACAAGAGCAAAAAGGGCAAAAGGAAACAGCCGGCCTCCTTCCTCCCTTATGTTGTAAGCCAGCTCCACCCTGGGGAGGGCGCAGCACTTACACTTCCAACCCCAGCACTAGATAACTGGCCAGTCACAAATGCTAGGCTCAGCTGTCTTTGAAAGGTGTCCCCCACCCCATGACCATGAGGCTCTGTGGGGACATTTAACCACAAACTGTAACACCCTGCGAAAAATTTCTTGTCTTACATATATGATTTTCAAAGTTTTCACTAAGTTCAATTGTATTTTTCATGTTTCTTCTTATTTATAGTTATTAAATTAAATTAATATTGTAAAACAACTTAGAAAATGAAGTTGATATTATTACTCCGTGAATAATAATGTATGACTAGATAAATGTAACCCCCCATTTTATATCCTTATGATTGAGTGCATTGTTGAAAGCAGTCTTTTACTGTTAGCTATCATCTGAATCTCACATATGTAATCAGTTATATTTCCAATGTGAACTCTCATGGAACTTTTATTTTATAATACTGAGACACTTTCCTGAAGTTTAAATGTTTCTTGATTAATGCTAATGTATGTCATACAGTTGATTCCAGATTTGCTGGGGGTGAAAATTTCTATTAATTAATACATGCACTTATTCATCTTTTCATTCAGTGTACTATGGTATTATGTTCCCAACTTGTACATTTTACTGTAGCCAAGAACATATCTATTCTGGGCAGAGTTCAGTACCTCCAGGACAGCATATTGTGGTTTCTTGCTCAAATGCAGTTGTCTTCTTCCAAGTGGATCAGTTTCAGACCATAGATCAAGTGAACCCCCAGCTGCATAATAAAATGGTGCAGTTGAACATCTTTTTATTGTTTAAAAAGCCAATGCTCAAATAAAATGAAAATGGTTCCTTGTATAACTCTGGAATTTGTAAAGACTCAAATGCAGGCTACAGTAGTGCTTTGCTTAAACATTTTGGTAATTTTGTAAATACAATTGCACTGCAAAATATATCTACTGAAAGGCTCAGTCAGACCAGGTCAGAACAAAATTTTCAAACAGCAAAAGACATAGTGATCATTGAGGATGTGGAGAAGGAGGCAGCTGCATATGAACAAAAACCCTGTGAACACCCGGTTCTAATGAAGATATTCTGACAGATGTACCTGCATGCAGACAGGCATGCTCGTACAGATATTTTTCATCCGAATGTCTACCTTTTAATAAGATGAACTGAGAGGCAGATCAGATAGATTTGCAAGTGTTCTGCCTTTTCTTTGTAGATAAAGAAGCCTAAGAGCTTTTCTTACAATTGTACTGATTTAAATCACAGGGCAGGCTTGCCCCCATTATAATCACCGGTTTCAGTGTTACCCCAATTTACTTCATGGCACATCTGAATATAACAAGTCGGTCCAGGCTTTGGAACCTTCCCACAGGAATGACTCCTTCCTTTCCCATCGCTCCTGTGAGGATAAGACAGGTTCCTCTCTCACTATATCCAATATTAATTTTCAGTTCTCATTATTATCCCCTTAATTCTATCTTACCCATTTATTTCTAGTTCTTTACAATTCTCCCCCCAGTTACAAACCATTATCTCCCTTTTATTATGATTTTCCCCTAATCATCTTCTATTATTTCTTATTTTAGTACTTGGCTTTCCCTCTTTGATGTCTTTAGGTTTGAACTTCAGGTAATTTGACCCTTTTTGTTAATTCTTCAACTTAGCGTAGACCCATTATCTATTCTCCTTTCCCCCACTCCATCTTTCATCTTTTTCTATATATTGAAATTCATACAATGGTATGGTTTAGCTGCAGTCAGCAGGGTGATGAGCTGGGGAGAGCTGTCAGAGGTGAACAAACAGGCTTTTATGATAAAAGGCTGAAGCAGAGCACACACAAGGGTAAAAATAAAAAAGCTGCTATTATAGGATTTAGGGAGTTGAATGTGCATGCCATGATTCCAAAAGGGGGAAAAACACATTGAGTAGGTAATGACATCATGACAAGAGGAAAGCACGATTTATCTCATCAAAGCTTGCTGAACTTAAATGCTAAATCACATAAAGCATGCGTTTTAAAAGGGTTTGTGGACGGTTAGATCAGAAACCAAAGCCCTGAAGTCTGCGTGTGCGCAGTGCAAGCGTGGGGCCTTGGGAGCAGCATCTGACCTGCAAGGCAGGACGATTCACCACTTGTTTAATCTTTTCCTTTTGACTCTTATGTTTCCCTCTATAAAACGGAGCTCACAGAGTGTGTTGCAGTAGTCATGGAGCCCTAAAGCCACAAACTTTCGTCATGTATCTGCAGCAAAGCCTGGGAGGCAGGGTAAGAGTTTGCCAACCATGTGTTCTGGAGCTGCGCGGATTCAACTCCAGATTTGATGCTCTTTATCTCTAGTTTCTCTGCTTTGGCTTCCCTACATTTAAATAAAGTTTATACCCACTTATC
>PVJX010035961.1:0-17875 GCA_004027295.1 Dolichotis patagonum | reverse complement strand
TGAGGATACATACATAATCAGGAAGTTCACTAAAACTGCTGAAGTTTATACTGGTATTAATATAGTCTTTCAATTAGAGGAAGCTTCCATGAAGAATATGTACACAATCTTACTCCTTTTCAACTCCCTTACCCCCACTACCTTAGTCCAAACCATCATCCAATGCTTGGACCACTGCACTAGCCTTCCAACCAATAACTTGAGTCTCCACCATCGCAGATGACCAGTTCTTGGTACAGAAACTACCGTAGGCCCTTGATGAGCTCGGTTGTGATCTCATGATGATCCTTGCTCAAACCATGCATGATTTTTTACCAAACAAATGTCTGATTTTCCCAACCCCCACTAGGAGAAGGCTGCACCTAATCCAATCAGGAGATGGCTTCAGCAAGAGATATAGTAGAGGCAGAAAATAGTTGATGGGTCAGAAGAGTCAATGAGCAATGAAAAAGAGCCTGGGAACAGGTCACTAGACACAGCTGAGGTTGTGGTCTCTGGATCATTAAAGGAAACTGCAATGGTTGACACGCTGCTGCTGCCGTGTCAACTTGAGAAGTCTACTCATTTAACTAAGTAACTTAGCAGCTCTATATCCTAAGGGGCAGCGGACACCGCCCTTATCACTCTAGGATGTTGTTCATTGTGTCAACTTGAGAAGTTAAAGTAAGTGATTCAGCAGGGGGTCAGGGTTTTTACTTTGAAAGCCTCCTCAGCCTGTTCAAGAGCAGAGAGCCCACGAGATGGTGTGCCTTAAAGAACATTCCACCCCCAGGCAGACAGCTTGCATACAACGAAAGAGAAATGAAGAAGGACTGATTGCTGGTTCTTTGGAGGAGCTTGTCTTCACCTTCAGCTTGGAAACTGGTCTCTGGCTTCTGGTGCAGACTGCGTGGCTTCTGCTGGGACTCTTCAGCTTTCTGGCATAGAGTCTTCAGCGCTTGTTGCAGACTCTTCAGTCTTGCGGTGTACATTCCTCATCGGTGGTGCTCCACTGCAGACCCATCAGCCTCCTGACAGGAACTTGCATAAGACACTGCAGTAAGCTCCGGACCCTGGGCTGGACATGCAAACAACCTCTGCACACTCCCTCGTCCGACTCTGTGGCCGACCAAGGCAAGCCAGTCTTATAATATCTTATACATTTGTATTCCTTGTGGTGTTATATCTGTTTCTCTAGCAAACCCTGACTAACACAGAAATGATGCATGAAACTGTTTTTTTTTCCTTTTCAGATTCCTCTCTGCACCTGTTCTTTGCTCTCTCTCCTTTTCCCTTTGCTAGTCATTTGACTCCTGAAAGCTATTCTTTCAACCAGTCTAACTCCAGGAATCCCATGTCCTCTTGAGAACCAGTTAATTCATTCCTAAGCACTCTCACTTCTGCACTTCCCCTAATCTTTTAACTCCACACCTTTCAAAACTCTGTACAAGAATGGCATTTGCTCCACTGAGAAGAGACATAGCTCTCCCTTACTTGACAAACAATAAATCCAGCTTGAAATAATGTTAAAGATGTTACAAGTATGCCTTTCCTTTGACAAAGGATCAAATGAATACAAATAAATCCTTAAAACAGCACCTAGTACAGAGTGAGTACTCAATAATTAGCAATCTCAATAAACATTGGCAATAATTGATGGGTTTCTGCCCGTATGAAATTTGCTCATATGAAATTTGTGGAGTGATCACAGCAGTGGTTCAACATGGCGCAGGAGCCAAAAGCAACAGCGTGTGAACTTCCTGTTTCTTCTCCCCTCAGCCCAAAATAAACTTCCTGTTTCTTCTTTGGTGGGCACCAATGCTCCTCCAATCAGCTGTTAATACGTCAGCTGGCCCGCCTCCCAAACGCCACCCCACCCTAGACCTCATAAAAGTCCAACCACTCCTTTGTTCTGGTCAGGGGAAACTTGTGCTCTTCTGCAGCATCCCCGGCACTTCAACCCCCATGCCTGCAATAAAGGCCTCTTCATCTCTCTTTCTCTCAACTGTGCTGAAAAACCTAACAATAATAATAGTTATTAAATATGCGATTGCAATGGGAAAATTTGCATCTGAATGTTAATTATGGTGACAGAAAATTAAATTTTCTTAGACTGATCAGGTGACCTATGCAATAAATTCTACACCAAGTGGCTGGTTAGTTCTCTGTGAAAGTGCAGGGCATTAAGAACCACAGTGACACAGGTTGCCCCTGTGAGGACAGTGAAATTTCTCCACAGTTCAATACACAAGATGGCAGCTATGTAGTTTGTGCCACACCGGATGGGAATCAGCTCACACATCTGGCTTAGGCACTTCCTATTTGCTCCAGTGGTTATCTATGCAGAGGTTTTCTTTTTTGTTCCAGATTTTAAACTTCTACAAGGAAAGCATCCATGTATCTATCCTTTTGCTGAACATTCCAGAAAAAAAGAATTCATTAACCATCTCAGAACAACTCTGAGACTAACAACTCTGAAGATTAACTGGCTGAATGTCTAGGTATCTTGGAAGTCATCTTAGTTAACCTTTTCAGACAATCCAAAAATCGCCTCCATAACCCAGGGACCTAGACGTTAAAAGAGCTGAGCTCTAACCTTATTCAGTCACTCCTAAACTCTCTGACTCTGGGATAATACAAAATTTCTCTGTCTCAGTTCCTCGGTCTATAATAGAAGACTAAGAAAATTATCATGCAAGTCACCAAAAGTCTCCTAAACATTCAAATTCCTGAGTTTCCACCCCAAAGACTATTCCTGGGTGGGATACAAAATCTTAAATTGTAGCAATCACTCTAATTTACACTACCGTAACATACTAATATACAGGTGGAAGTACGTATCTTTTTTGGGCGGGGTACTGGGTATTAACTCACGACCTTGCACTTGCCAGGCAGGTGCTATGCCACTGAGCTATGAGGTACTATGAGGTACTGAAAAGTTACAATAAATGATTTTTACAGTGAATTATATGTGCCAGGTCCTATTCTAACAAATTGTATGGATTTATCTAATTTAATTGCATTTGGAACTCCAGTCATTTCTAAAATCAGTGTCTCCATTGACAGACACCTGGAATGATCACAAAGCTTCTGACACTGACTTCAAAATGCATTCATGTCATTTCTACAGAATTTTACAGCAAATGAGTATGCAAAACAAATCTTATTTCCTTTTGAGAGGATTCTAATCAAATATGTGAAACTTCTAAAATTCTCATCTGAAATTTTTATTTTCTCAGTGAAAACTGCTCTACTCCTCTTCAGTAGTTTCTAATAGTCCATAATCCTTAATCTAGTCAATTTGCTTTTCTCTTAAAAAATGAGAAATAGCATAAAACTCCAAGTAGAACTTCCTCAACTCTACAGATAGGTGGATCATATTTCCCAGTCTCAGTTCTCATGGTTCTGTTAATAAGACTCCCTTTCACACCCCAGGGGACTCCAAAGCTTGAAGCTTTGAAACTAGGTAAAACTTGGCTCAAATTCTAACTCCGCCACTGTGATCTTACCCATGATGTTTATTTTTCAAATAATCCATATTCTTAACTGGAAACAGGAGAAACAGTAGGCCTGCTCCATTGAATCACGGAAGGGGTGAAAATGTAGTAATGCATGAGAGGTTCTGAGGAAAGTGTCAGGAACAGTGACAGAATTCAATAAATGGTACCCACTTAACCCGACCAAATCTACATGAACTCTCTTCTGGCACTCACAATATGCTGTTGGCTCAGGTAAAATTTGTAATTAATAGCCATAGGTGTTCATCAGAAATCTTGCCAGTAAGAGCAAAGTATTCCATTCAAGCCTAATTTTGGGGTTTTGGGGGGGTATTTTGTTTTGTTTTGTTTGATACCAGGGATCGAACTCACAAACTCATGCTTGCCAGGGAGGCATTTAGGCCACTGAGCTAAATCCCGAGCCCCCCAAGATTAATTGTTAAAAGCAAACTAGCAATTGAAAAATATTTGCTTCCAAAGGACATAAAAGAAGAAACAGTGGTTTAATGAATCCAAGAACCTGATTAGGAGCTCAAGGAACTCTTCTGGGAACTCAGGCAGAGATGTTGAGAACCATAGAAAATCTGTCACAGAAAGCCCAAGAGGTAAGTCTAAGAAAGGCTGAAAAGCAAAGTCTGGGTGGTGTTAATAAATCAATAAGAGCCCACTATGTGCCAGGCACCTATCTTGGCTCCTGAGACTATAGAAGTAAACCCAGAGTCTCTGTTCTCAAGCTTCTAAGAATCTAGAATATTTAGGAACCCAGGGCAAAGGACAATTGAGATTTTTAAAAAACTAAAGATACATTCTTCTGCGCTGGAGTTTTCTAAGAGCCTCTCCTAGGCTCAAAAGACTGAATGTCTAATGTCTTTGATGTACCTCGAACAGTCAGTTTCAGAGACAATTTGCAGCCCTTTTAAATTTCACATGGGTTTTAAGTGATTGTTGCTATCTAAGAAATGATATGCCAGTAAGAGAGTAACTACAGACAACCCCCAAGGGAGAAGACCATGGGAAATAAATACTAAGAAATAATAATAAGACAGGCCATGATACAGAATCTCTGAAGATTTGTGTGGTGACAGCTAATAATCTGTGTGGTGACTTAGCTTTTGAATCTAGTCCTATAATTCTTTAGAATCAGAGAGGTTGCTTACAGATTGCACAATTTTCACAAGTAACTGCAAATAGGAAGTCATAGAAGTACATGGCAAAGCTGTGCACCCAACTTTAGTCAACTAGAGATGGATACCCAAATGCAAGAGAAAAACAAAAGGGAAAGGAAGGAAAGGAAGGCAGGGAGGGAGGGGAGGGAGGGGAGGGAAGGAGAATGTTTAAATAATTTCTTTAGTCTCATTTGGGAGTTAAACTCTCAGCTGAAATCCAGAGTGAATAAGTACTTTTGAAATTTATACTTTCATAAAATATTCATAAATATTTCTTGAACCTCTACTATGTGTAAGACCTTGGGGCAGGCAAAGTAGGAAAAACACATATGAATCAGATACACAGATAGTGGAAGATAACCACAGAGGTCAGTGATCACAGGCAGGAAAACAAGAGAAGGTTCCACCATCCAGATAGTGATCTAAAAATCTACTAAGAAAAATTAGACACATTTATGAATACTTGGAAACAAATCCAAAAGGTACCAACTAGGATAATGGAAGTCAGATAAAACGCACACTGAAATTCCAGGGAAGAGTTTTGCTTCTAAATATGAGAAGGAGAAAATTCCTCTGGGTGAGCCAGCATTTGAGAAGGTTCTTCATTCATCTACTCAGCCACAAATACCAGTTTGGTACCTGTTAAGCACTGATTCTTAACACTGTGATGCATGCCTGGCTGAGTGATCTACAAGGTAGACAAATTTACAAATGTAGCTGAGGTAGATGTGAGATACAGGGAGAAGATGAATAATTAAGATTTTGCAAATTCTGTTAAATTCTTAAAAGAAATTATGTGACTGAATAAAATAAGAACAAGAAGCTATTTTAGATATGGTTAGTAAAAAGTATCTCTGACTAGGAAATGTTTTAATTAAGACATGCAAGAAAAAGAGTCACATGTGAAATTGTATGGAAAGAGAACTGTCTAGGAGAAAGGAATAGAAAATAATTTTTAAAAAATCAATAAATTGTCTTCTTTAAGAAACAGAAAAATATCATCATGTCCTAAGTTCCAGGTTGAAGGAAAGGAAAAAGAATAAGAACAGATTTAGAAAGATAAATCAAGAATGGATCAGGCAAGGCTATCTTTTACTCTAAAAACAACAGGAAATTACTTAAGGGTTTAGAGGAAGAACAGGACCTATTTTATATTTATGAAAGATTATGCTGGGTGCCAGTTGGAGACTGGACTGCTAGAAAGTAGACAGATGGCCTCTAAGACCTCTGTAGAGGTTCAGGTAATAAGTAATGGTGACTTTGGTCTGGAAGGTAGCAGCAGAGATGAAGGAAAGTCATATAACTTTGGAGACATTTTGATGTTAAAGCTGCGTGCTGGAGAACTCAATGTAGAGGTCAAGAAAACAAAAGACTCTAAGATAAATATTGAGATATGGGTCTCGGCAGTGAGAGGAATGGTAATGCCCTGTGTTGAGATGGAAAAGAGCAAGTTAGGAAGTGTGAGATGTAAGCAGATCCAGGTTTTTGACTGATTCTTAGGATCTGGCAACAGGAAATGGAAACAAAGGTCATGACACAAAAAGCAACAGGAACTAAGGGAGAAAAAGGTGTGTATGTCTGTGCGCATGCGTGTGCACATGTATGTGTTAGAAAGATCAAAAACATTTTTTTATACAAGGAACAAGGTCTGCAAATGTTGAGAAGAAGAAATAGAATCTCATGTTTTTGAGACTTCAAGAGACACTGAGGAATTGAGATGTTGCTGAGCAGGAAACAGGAAGCCACTGAAAGTTTCTGATTGGATAAGAAGAGTGTTTATAGCAAGACGAAGTGGACCCTGGTGTTGCACTCACATGGGCAACAGGGATTGGAGATACGAAGATCTGATGGCGGTAATCTAGGTCAGGACAAGCATGGACTAAATACTAGACAGCATGCTGGTTTTGCACGCATTTCATACTTTCCTGCAATAATGTTGCTAGAAGGAGTCCTATCCTAAGTTCACGGATAATCCCATCCTCTCCAGAATGTATGTACTATAAATGATCTTTAGATGAGGTGATGACAGCACAAGATGGGGAGTAATAGCTCTGTGCATCACTCCTCTTACAAGGCACAGATGACTATATAATATTTCTGGAAGATGACATGTTCCCATCACCCACTGTTTTATTTTTATGAGGTCCCGTTAGGTTAGCAACTGGAATACTGGCAGATGATTCAGATTCACCAAGATGCCATCTTCAACAAAACAGCGAGGTTCACAAACACCAGCCAGCTTCTGAAAAGCCAAGCTCCTAAAAGAAGCCTATGAAACAGCCTCAGAAGCTGGCAATTCCCTCTTAAAGGGCAAGAAATGCATGGTGTACCATAAATCCTACTTATTTTTCATTTCAAAAATATTTTCCCTTCACCAGGAACGAGGCTAGCAATTAGATAATCTTCCAATATTTCCAGAAAAATAGGTTCTTCTTAGACATACATTCTTATTGCTTGAGTAAACATGACTTAACAGTCTCTATATGCCGCTGTTGTATGGCTCAGCTTGTCACAGTGGTGAGAAGCTCTCCAGCTCGTCCCCCTCTCCAGTTCACCCCTAAATTTCACGAACTTCTCTGAAGAATGCTTCAGCTTGAAAGGCTTTTGATGCAGTGAGCTCCATGAGAAAACTTAACTTGACATATGCATTCAGTAAATGTCACCTCAAAATCTCCATCTTTCAGCCTCAGGCTAGAGAACTTCACTCTGGATGATACATTTTTGTTTGGCTCAGTGAACTACCGGACTATGGCACAATATGTTTACAAGGAAGCGACTCACTCTGTCTTCCCTCTCCTTTTCCTTAGCCTCTGCCACCCCACTAGTCACAATCCCTGCTGGCATTTTCCTCCTCTGCTACCTTGGCTATCTTCCTTCTCTTATTCATTTTACTTCATTTTTATATATTCATATACATTTTTAACACAACAGATTTGTTTCATTGCTTTATCAGCAACTCTTATGTTTTCTGAGATTTAGGCTGAGTAGAGCAAAGTCTCATTTTTAGTTTGTATGGTGGTATTTTGGACCTAACTGGTACTCTAATTGAAACCATCTTTTCTGCAGAAAACAGTTTTGGTAAGATTGTCAGTTAAGTAAAGTTTCTTTTTTTTTCTATTTTGTTTTATAATAGTTCATCTGTGTACAATTCTAGATGCTTGAGGTTAATGAGTATAATACTGTCCTCGCTAAGCATCAATGAACATATACTGTCTTAGCTAAGCGTCCAGGACAATGATGCTAAACAGAAATACAATGCAAGCTGCAGATGCGACCCATGGATTCAAGCTATCTGGGTAATTTTGTTTTTCAGTGGGTTTTTGAGTTATACATTAGCATACAGAAAATAACCATATAACTGCACTTATAAAGTAATAATAACAATCAACATTTGCTTATAATGGACATTGATCCTCATAAAAGCCTGGTAATGAAAATTTCCTTACTAACTATATTCTACAGATAGGAAACTTGAAGCCAAAGAGATGAGAAGAATTGCCAAAAATCATAATCTAGTAAGAGGAAGAGCCAGAATTCAAAGTAGGCAACCTAAATCCAAATTCTTTGTTAATAATTACATCCTAATTTTTTCCTGAAAAAGAAAAACAAGAAGCTGTTGCTTCCTATGTTTTATCAACCACACTAAATTACCTGAACCCTTATTTTGTACTCCTTTAGCAATAAGCAATTATCTTGGAAGTATGTATTAAACTGCAATACTGCAATTTAATATCTAGTTTTAAAACCAATTTGCTCAAGTGTTGACTTCAAGATTTTAAATGTATTCCATTTTACCAGCAATTATTTAAATAAATTTTATAAACGGGTGCCTCGTTTACATGATCTGTTGATTAACTCTGATGTAGGGCTCCTTTTTGCTCAGGATTTTGCTTCTTACCTAGGGTTTTGGCAGATAAACTTCCAGGAAAGTGGATGCCAATTACTCTGGTTTTTTTGCACCTCAACACACATGCTGAGATATTCACAAATGAACGTACTCAGATGCAGAAAATTACTCTTACCAAAACTTCTTTATGGAGTTATTAAATATGGCTGAAAAAATGCACAGAAGCTGCTTGTAATGGCAATAAAATCTCCCCAGAAATATCTTTAAATAGAAACAGATGGGCTAACCTGACTTCTTAAGAGAGAGGACTGTTTATTGCAGGGCTAAGATACTGTTGAGTTGTTTATGCAAATTCTGGGCCAGAGCTGAACTGTTCAATGGAAGAGAACAGAGAGTGAGGCTGTTGCCAACACTTTCCTTCTCATCATTTTGGAACACAGAATATATTCCATATAATGCTGAGCTTCCATATAAAATCTGTTAATGTTGCCTGCCTGAGAGCCACCACAGGGACATACCCTATATTCTAGATGGAAGCCCCTGAGTGGCCAGTGCAGTAGCTCTGGGGCATGGCCACACGTCTTACCAGTACTCTGACGCTGAGGAGTCAGGTACCATCAGAACACCCCACAGCAGGTCGTAATCACACTGGCAAGGGTAATCCTCAACAGAGAGCCACTGAATATGAGTTTGGACCCATGTAGAATGTGTCCAAGAATTTTTTTTTACCAATATAAGATTTTGAGATCTCTGAGCTTTGTTAGCACTTGCGGATCATTTAACAAATGTCATCATTTTCATTGTAGAAGAACTGAAGTTCAAGAGCAGAAATCAATACTTACGGAATCCCTGATACAAGTCTACCAAATTCACTAAAGAGTGTTCTCCTTCCACCCTTTGTAAGCATCCTGAACCACAGACACACCCAGGAAAGAAAGGAGGCTCAGGACAATCACTGGTCCGTAGCAGTTCTGAAATCCAGTAAGACAGGTATTACACATGTTTAGTGGTGCCTGCTTCTGCTTTCTAGAGTGGTTTCCTAACTCGCTACTCTCTGTGGCTCTTGAATCTGCACTCCAGTTGAAGGGAAGCAGTTGGCAGGAATCTGCAATGCCTCTGAAGTCAAACACAGGGATGGCCAGATGCAGCTTGTTCTTGTGCTCTTCCTTTTACATTTCCATGGTTGGTTACTGATTTCCAGAAGCACCAGCTGTATGGAGAAAACAGCCTTCTTTCTCCAGCTTCTTTCATAGTCACAGTTTGGCAGTCACACATGGCTACATTCCCATTTCCCTTATGCTGTCCAGTTTGACTGTTCTCATCAGTTCTTTAAGCCAGAAAATTTTCTCATATCTAACTCTCCATTATAGACTACTGTTTGTATTACTAGTTCCTCCTACAAATGTATAAGATCTAATTTTTATAATGAAGTCTTTAAACCATAACGTTCCTTGCATAAATATGTTGCTGTATTTAATTTTCTCAATAGCAGTACAAATTATATAACTAACATGCCCATCTTACAGACAGGGACACTGAGACTCTGAGAAGATAGGTAACTTGCCCAAGGTTACAGAGCCAAAATGTATCAGAGATCCAATCTGAATTTAAATCAATCTTATTCTCATGTCTATTCTGGTCATAAGCCCATATCTCCTTTCATTAGAAGAGAAGAAATAAGGATAGTAATGCACAGATAAACTAGCTTCTGAAGGAAAAAGACTGTCATCATTTTCCCATTTCTATAGTGTAAAGACTCTCATTGAAACTAATTGCACATTCTTAATAGTCTAAAAGCTGGCTTACAGGGCTAGGTTTAGCTCAGCAGCAGAGCGCTGGCCGAGATGTGTGAGGCCTTGATTTGGATTCCCAGGAACAACAGTAACAGTGAAGAAAACTGGCTTACAACACTTCTGAATATTAAACATTCTTATGAGCTGGTATGAGGTAGCTGCAGCTAGGACAACAAAGGCTCCTTGTTAAGAAAATGCAGTCATAGCTAGCTAACATGTGAGAGTGTATTTCTTCCAGTGTCTCATCTATGTGTAAGTAATCTCATTTGCAAGTGCAAATCTTCCTAGCTGTGCCTGTGGCCTTTCTATTTTGGTCAGGACCCGCTCTGCCTATACACATGGCAAGGTTCAAGTTCTGAACAGTTAACACCAATGCCTCAGCATCCCTTCCACAATAAGGGAGAACAGCATTGGGTAAATATCCAGCTCTCATCCTTCTTATTGGACAACTCCTACATGTGTATCCTTCATGCAGCAAGATTAGGCTTTAGTTACCCACGATGATAGTTCACAATGCATTCTCCATTGGCTGTCTCCCTGGAATCACGTTCCAAAGTAACTGCTTATACTCTAACCCTTGATTCAGGGCCTGCTTCTGAAAAATCCATATTTAACACGCTCACCACTTTTTTTGAATGCCAGTTAACCAGAAAGACACTGTACTAGGCACTTATATCAAATGCTTTTGCACAAATTTTTATAATACCTTATGAGTCAAGGATCATATTCAATTCTTTCAAGTATGGAAATGAGGGTCAGCGAGGTTAATTAATTCTAAGAAGATCGCATGGCTGGTATTGTAAACAGAAGAACTGATATTCAAACTCTGATTGATTGCAATATCTCTCTTCTTTCCACTAACTACGCAGTCTCTCTCACTTGAGAGAGTGGACTAAGAAATATGAAACAATAAAAGAACAATTAATTGCTAAGCTGTCATACTGTATTGAACAGTTCTGGGAAAAATTGTCATTACACTTCAATTCCACAATTACTTTCTAAAATTCTCTTTTGTTGTGCTATCAACTTGAAAAATAAGGACACTGGCTAATATTACAAAATTCAATTTTTTATAGATTTTCTTTCTCGTTTATCACTGTTTCACACAAATTAGGTACTGAAATAAAACTGGGCTGATGACATAACAGGGAATACCATGATGAAAATGTATATGAAAGAAGTAAGTTGCTTGGGTGCACTTTTTGGCCCATATAGCATCTGAAAGAAGAGATATGTAATAAAATACCAAATAAGTCGCTATTGATTTTGTAAGTCAATACAAAATATGAGCAGCTCAACCAATATAGCATTCAGATTGCTAAATCAGGAGTGGTCTTACCAGCTAAAAACCTCCTACAAAGGGAATTTCATAATATATTTAATAAGAAAAAAATTTAAAGCATGGAAGTGTGAGTTGTCAATGCTATGACTAAATCATCAAATAGATTTTACTATTCAACAATGATTTCTAACATTAAGTAATTTAGACAGCTACTCTACATATTTAGCATTAATAAGTTCTGAAATGCTGGAGTTTACCAGCAAGTCTCAGATGCTGATGGAAACAAATATATATTCCAGTTCTTTAATCAATATTTTTTCTGGGTTACTTTGCTCCTTTTAATTGTCCACCCTAACAATATGTATACAAAGAACATTCTAGAAGTGAAAATGAGGGAGTTTTAGCCCAGACTCTGGCCCTAAGGCCCTCTGTGGTGCAACTTTAACTTCCCTGGTTAAATGATGCTTTCAGTTAAATGATGCTTTACAAGATGCCTTACCACTCTGAAAATAATGCAATGGCTAAAGCCCATTTCTCAGTTAAATTTTTTCTTGTGTGTATAATTAATCCAGATCACATTCCAACACTTCTCAAAGTGGTCTTCATCACTGCTTTCATAATCATGAGTTTCTAAAAAATTTCAGGGACTCATGCAGGTGTCTCAGGGGAGAAAGTGGCGGAGAAGATGAGCAGGTGGTCTGTAGCCCCCTGATGCCTACTTCAAACATGGAAGCGCTGTTATATCTTTAGCTTCTCTTCATTTTATTTAAATGGGGTTTTTAGGCAAGGATGAATACATAAATGATTTGGCTTAAAATTACAATATGACTCATGGATATTTGCTGGCATCTTTTCTGTCTCTTTAAAAATTGAAGAACTGACTTATGAAGCCTCACTTTCCATGGGACACTTCATCAGCCAACCTGAGAGCCTGCAGTACTACATGCATTCACCTTGAAAACTGCACTCACCAAACACAGTGACAGTGACAGAGGCAATGGCTTTGGCTGGAGCAGTGAAGCTCACTCCTTTTAAGGCTATTTAAATTGTTATCACCTTTATCATACTCAGGAATACAGAGAAAATGTAGTGTATTTGTTTTTATTTCCCATTAATCTTACCTTTTTTATGAGCCTCGTCACTGGAAAGATACAAGTTTACTTCATTTAATCCACTCTGGCTAAAACTTGATCAGGTATAGTTAACTAAACAGTCTCTTTAGCAAATTCCACGTTTAACTTCGTAAAAAAAATAATTGATAGCTCAGATTTCCACTCCTCTCTCTTCTAATTCACTTCTTCATAGCTTCTAGTTACTTAAGGAAGCAAATACACATGACTCAACTTCAAAGTAGAAGAAGAGTAGTGTCACCCTTGGATTCACGGACACTTGTGTTTTTGTCTCTGGGCAATGTCGCATCTACATGTTCATTGCTTTCCGCTTGTCTCTTTTCTCTCACCTTGCTCGGGGACTGGAGACACTCCTTGGCTGAGAGACCCTCACCTTGGTTATAGTGACAGTGTAGACCACTTTCAGCTTATGTAGCATCTTTCTTTGGATCTTCAAAAGAGAAGGTCCATCATATGACTTCTATCTTCATCCTCATCAGAGAAGGTTCTTGAGGCTTGATTCAGCTATCTTCTGAGGACACATGGGTCTTTCTGAATCACCACCTGAGCCACGCTCTCCATCAAACTTGTGTCATTTTGGCCACTGAAAAGACTACAATGATGTCCTTCTTCAAGATAAGCAGGCAAAGATTTCTGTGATCATCTTCCGTGTTCCTATAAAACTGTGTGTAAACCAACCACAGTCCTGTCAAACCTGCCTTGACCCCAAGCAATGAGAGATGGAGAATGTATGCGACAGCACATGATTCTTTTGCCTCAATTTCCCTTTTACCCTATTATTGCCCCATGTCCAAAAATGGAGATTTTTGTTGATTTTAGTACTTTAAGTATCCCTTTTTCTTGACCTTACTTTCTGAGATAACCACTGAAGATGTGTCACAGTCTCTTCTCTGCACTAGAGATCAAACTCATGATTTGAGCCAACGGCTTAGCAGGTTTTACTGAAGAGAAAATAAAAGAATTTGGGAAGTTCTATTTCAAGGTAATAAGCTGGCTTAAAATACTAACATTTTGCTTTGAAATTCCTATTTTGACTGCCAGAATCAAAGCAGTAGCTGTCATTCTTTTTGCATTCTACACACAAAGATCATAATCTCTCATGGGCAGAGGACAGCTTACAGACAGGGGCACGTAGTCAGAAAGGCAGAAAAAGAAAAGTGCAGTGAGACATTTTTAAAACATCATGTGCTTGGAAACACTCTAAAATTGGATTGTGTTGAAAGTTCAACACTCTGTAAGTGTATTAAGAATTGAATCGTAAACTCAAATAGGTTAATTTATGAATATAAATCGTATCCCAATAAAGCTTTTAAAAATAAAATACAGTGTAAAAAACTGGTCACTCTCCCATACATTGCTCTGTCAATTTAGTAGCACGGCTTATGGGAACAATAGAAAGGGAGAAATAGGGGGAAGCTTAGAAACTGCCCTCTCCCGCAGGGTTAGAGATTACTCATACTCCCAGTGCAGTTCATTGAGTAGAAAGCTATAATTTTCCTTCAGACTGAAAGGTACCTGCCAACTGTGTTTGCATCTGTGTCTTCACTAATAAATATTATTAGTTTCTTCAAATCATGTGTTTGAACTGTAATTATGCATGCAAATATTCACATAAAATAGTTTTTCACTTTCATATATTTTATATGCAAGCTTCTTATCTGACAAAATCAAATATTTAGATAGCACAAAAGAATAGCAAATAAAAGCAAAGAACAATGTCAGTGCAACAGATACTTCTTAGTCTTTTCAGAGTAGATTTTACATCTCACACAGAGGCAATCTACCTTACTTCATGCATAATTCCAATCTTTTGTGGGATAAACACTGGAAGAGGAAAAGATGACCAAGCTTATGAAAGGCAATAAACTGGAAGAAGTATAGCACATGAGACTAAAGATGCTGCTATGATTTAAGTGAAGAAAGAAAATACATTCTGACATTCACAAGAGACTCAGGCGCTGGAGGCTGCAACAGTATGGAAAAAGTTAAAAGAACAACAAAATGACAATCTGAGATTTAGTGAAAGAACAAGCAGCCCGACCTATTACTGTTTTAAAAGTACTATAATATGATCGGTGCTCACAATGACAAAATTGAGATACACAAGATTAAAGATTCAGGAAGTGCTGTAGTCTGAACACTTGTCTTATCCCAAACTCAAGGGGAACTTTAATTGCTATTGTAACAATATTAAGAGGTAGAACCTTTACTACGTAATTAGACCATAAATTTCCCTCCCTTATGAGTAGGATTGTTGCTTTATGAGAGGGCAGGTGCAGCATCCTTCTCTTCTCTTGCCCTTCTGCCTTCTGCCGTGGGATTATTCAGAAAGAAGACCTTTTCCAGTACCAACACACTGACCTTGGTCTTCCTCAGCTCCACAATTGTGAGCCAATAAATTTCTGTTCATTACAGTTCCCCTGTCTGTGGTATTCTGTTATAGTGGTATAAACACACTAAGACAGGGTAGTGAATTTCTAAATTATGTTATGTATTTTTCTATCCTACAGGTGTTTGGGATTATTGATTTTCTAATTGAATACTTCTAATCTATGGCAAAAGATGCATAACATAAGATGTATGATCTGAATCACTGTTAAGTGTACAGCTCAGTAGTGTTAAGTGTAGTCACATTATTGCACATCAAACTCTCAAATTCTTTCATCTCACAAGATTGAAATCTCACACCAAATGAATAATTCCTTTCCTTTCTATCCCCAGTCCCCAGAAACCTACCGTTCTGCTTCTTGTTTTCATGAATTTGACAACTTTAGATAGCTCATATAAATGGAGTTATACTATGTGTCACTTTGTGACTGGTTTATTTCACTTAAAATAACATTCTCAAGGTATATTCATGTTGCAGCACATGATAGTATTTCATTCCTTTTCAAAAAATGAATAATATTCTGTGTGTGTATATGCTATGTTTTTAACCATTCATCTTTGTTAGGCATATGTATTGCTTCCACTTCTGGGCAACTGTGACTACTGTGTCTGTGAAAATGACTGTACAAATGTCACACCGTGTTTCAATGCTTTTGGCTAAGTACTCACAACCAGGATTGCTGGGTCATATGGTAGTTCTCAGTTTGTATCCATTTAACTTTTAATTTTAATACTGTTTTCCATAGCAGTTACACCATTTTACAATCCCACCAAGAGGGCATGGAATTCCAATTTGCCTAAATTCTCACTAACGTGCAATTTTCAAGGTGTTTTTAAAAACAGTAGTCAAGTTACTGGGTGCAAGGTTATATCGCATTCTGACTTTGACCTGCATTCCTCTGTTAGTGATGTTAAGCATCTTTGTGTATAGTTTTTAACCTTTTATGTATCATTTTTGGAGAGATGTCTGTTTAAACTTTCTGTTTTTAAATTGAGTTACATGATTTTTTGTTGAGTTGCAGAAATACTGCATATATTCTTAATCCCTTATCAGATACAGGATTTTCAAATATTTTTTCCCAATCTGCAAGTTTCCTTTTTACTCTGGTAACTGTGTGTTTTGGTGCACCAAAAGTTTTAAATTTATTATACTCCCATTTGTCTACTTTTGTCTTTATTGCTTGTGCTTTTGGTGTCATATTCAAGAAGCCATTGCCAATTTCAACATCATGAAGTTTTTTCCTGAAATTTCCTTTTAGGAATTTTATAGTTTAGATCTTATATCTACATTTCAAATCTGTTTTTTAGTTCACGTTTGTGCATGGTGTAAATTAAGACTGCCTCCTTTGGGCTGGGGATTTAGCTCAGTGGCTTAAGCGCCTGTCTGGCAAGCGCAAGGTCGTGAGTTCAATCCCCAGTACCAAAAAAAAAAAAAAAAAGACTGCCTCGTTTGGAGCTCTGACTTACACCACCTGTGCTAGTCAGCTTTCTTGTTACTGGAACACAGTACCTGACACACAAAACTTAGAGAAGAGGTTTAATTTAGCTCCCAGGTGATTCAGTCATACAGCGTCGGCAGGCCCCAGGCGTGTTGTGATGGCAGAAGGGTGTGGCACAGCAGGGCTGCTCAGTTTATAGCAGCTGGGGAACAGAGCAGAGAAGCAGCATCAGAAGGCAGGGGCAAGGGACCAGACTCAGTACCCAAGGTCACACCTCCATGACTCACTCACACACACCCAGAAGTGGGCTCCACCAATCCCGTGGGTGGCTCCCAAGCCAATTACATTGACTGACAGACCAGGCTGAACTCTTACAGTACCGTCTTTTTCCATGTCAGTGATTGTGTGTGCATGCAGTAGGGACTCTATTATTTAACAGATACAAAGAGACGAAGTGAGGTACGGTGAGGTGAGATGTGATGAGGTGAAGCGAGCTGATGCACTAGGTTGGAGTGTAGGCTCCACCAGATATCGGAGGTACTAAATCATAACTTTGGGCATCCCACCAAATGTTCTGGTCCAGTTTCCCTATCTGTACTTAGTAAGAGTGACCTGCAGTGTCACTGGACCTTGCAGAGTTCCAGTGAGGAATCAATGAGACGATGCATGTAAACACTTAGCACTGGCTCATTCATTGTAAACACTCTCTAGCTGCTATTATACTAACTGTTATTAGTATATAATAGTACTAACTGCTATTATTACTAGTGGAGAACAGTGGCAGGCTCACTTTGTGACTAATACTCCAGTGTACCAAATCAACCCCACTGTCCCGGGTTTTCTCCATTGCCTATCTTATGCTGCCTGCTAGTAGCTCTGGGCTTTGCAGCAATGCCTGCGTGCAGCAATACCTTGAGCAATTAGAAGCCTCTAGTCTTCTGTGTACAGCACGGTGAGCATAAAGATCACAACATGAATTCCTGGCATGAAGTTAAGCCCACAGTGGGGACTGTACAACAGCCTCGACTACTGCACCTGACTCTGGGAGTACTTTTGTTTAGAACACCAAGGTCTTTTCTCTCAGTGAAGCCCTTCTCTCAAAACTGTAGATCCCTGCCCTGCTCTGCCCTACTCTCACCATAGCATCTTTGCTCCTAGGCCATTGTTTGGCTCCTTATAATACAAAAATGTGCATTTGCTTTTGGAAAAGCCCTTGTTTACTTGTGCAGAATCTTTGGATACCGTGATTAATAGCGGGAAATTAGTACCTTATCTTTCAGTGTGCAGAAATTTCTCTGTAGTGCTACTTCTTTTCAATAGAACTACTTCTCTTGGGTAAATTAGATTCTTCAAT
>PVJX010035960.1:0-17897 GCA_004027295.1 Dolichotis patagonum | reverse complement strand
TATCTCTCCCTCTTGGATTGTTCCCTTTATAAAGATTGACTCTCTTTATCAGTCTGCAACTAGAATAGCTATCCCTGCTTTTTTCTGGTTCACATGAATTATTATTGTACATCAGTTGACTTTGGTTTATCAATTTCTTTTTTAATTAAATGTGTTTTTTGTTTGCAGTATATTATTAGATCCTGGTTCTTAACTGATTCTTTCATTCTGTTTCTTTTGATTGGTGAATTGAAACTATTAACTTATCAGTTATAACTGATATGTATTGACTTATTCTTAACACATTACCTTCCTGTTTTTTTCCCCTTTTTACTTTCTGTTTAATTATTGTCCTTGCCCTGTGGATTCATTCTGTTGGGGTTATTGGAGTTTTAGTCCTTGCTATCTCTTTTTAGATTGTCCTTCAGAACATTTAGGAGAGCTAGTTTGGTGTTTATGAATTTCCTCAGGTGTTCTTTGTCATGGATGTTGTTTCTCCATCAATTCGGAAAGACAGGTTTTCAGGGTACATCAATCTGAGTTCAAGTTTGTTTTCTTTTAGGGCTTGAAATACTTTACTCCAAGATCTTGACTTGAGGGTTTGCCCTGATCAGGCTCCTTTCATACTGATGAGCTTTCCTTTATAGGTGATTTATTTCTTTTTTCTAATAGCTTTTAATATTCTGTTTTTGTGTTGAATTTCTAGCATTTTGGGTATTACATGCCTTAGTATAGTTTTTTTTTTATTTTGATCTTAACTTTTTGGGGTTCTATATGCCTTATTTATCTGTATGTCAAATTTCTTTTCCTTCCTGGGAGATTTTCAGTTATGACTTCTGTGAGCAGGTTTTTATGTCACTTGTGCTATCTCCTCCTTTTTTTATTGACTCCAATTAAACATATGTTATTCTTCTTTGCATTGTTTAGCAGATGCTGGATTGATGTCTCATGATCTCCTCCTATCTTTAGGAAATCTTTCTTTTCATGATCACTAGCCAGAATCCTGTTTAGTATATTTGAGATTCTGTGCTAATATTGTTTCATTCTGCTTCCTTTACTTTCTTTTTAAAAAATGTTTATTTAAAGAGAAAAAAATAAAACAGAAAAAAAGGTAGAAATAATACAGAATTTAAAAAAAGTAAGAAATCACTAGTTTATAAATTACATACTGTCATCTTAGAAATAGTTGTTCAAGTTATAAAATTAAAGCATACAAAGTGAACATACAAACAGTGAGACTGCAAACAGTTCTGTTCAATTATCTAACAAAAACTTAGTAATATGTTCATCAATCCTATACACTTAAACATTATGCAGTTACTTTAGAGCACTTTCTTTTCCTCTGTTTTTTAGAATAGCAATTAAACATTTTGTGTTTTATTACTCCAACATTTCTTATTACTTTTTACACTAGAGACACAGTGTGATATTTATAAATATGATTCTAATTTATTTCACTTATGAGGATAGTGCTAACTTGTCTCCATTTACCTATGAAAACCTCAAGATCATCCTTTTTGTAGCTGAGTAATATTCCACTGTAGAAAAATACCACATCTTTTTCATCTACTCTGTGGTTGATGGACATTTTGGTTGTTTCCAAGATTTAGCTATTACAAATTGTGCTGCTATGAAAATGGGTACACATATAACACTGGGATATGACATTTTCAGTTTTTCTGGGAAAATACCCAGGAGGGGAATCGCTGGATTGAATGAAACTTCCAGTCCTAGTCTTTTGAGAATTCTCCATACTGATTTCCATAGTGGCTGCACCAGTCTACACTCCCATTGACAGTGGAGCAGTGTTCCTTTTCCCCACAGCCTTGCTAACATTTGTTATTAGTAGCTTTCTCATCAAGAAAGCTATTCTTTCTGTAGTGAGATGAAATCTCAGTGGTGTTTTGATTTGCATTTCTTGAATGACCAGTGATGGTGAATATTTATTCATGTATTTATTTACCATTAATTTACTTTCAATGGACTTTTTAATCTCTTGGATATCTGTTTGAATGTTTCATAGATTCCATTTTTTTTCCTATGTTGGGTAACCATGGTTTTCATCATTTTCATAACTGCCTCTATTTTTTATTTATATCTATGCTTGAGTCACTAAGCCTGTCTTGTATTTTAGTCACCATCTCTGTAGTTACCTGAGAAATTTTTTCTGACTTGGTATTTTTCCTAGAGGCTTATTAATTTGCTTAATTACTTCTGCTATTCATATTTCAGAGTCTAGGTAGATGGCTTTCAGATTGCGGCTCATTGCCTCTTAGTTTGCCTTTAGTGAGGTAGAACTCTGGAGCTGGATGTCACCTAAGTGTCTTCTTATTTTCTTTCCTTTTTTTGTTTAATGCCTGGGTTGAAGCTTTTAAGTTGCTTAGGGTGAGTAGCTTTATTGCTTGTATGTAGAACCCTTAATAAATGACTTCTCAGAAGTGTCTTCCAAGTGTAGTTGGATTTTGGGTTTTAAGCATGTTGCAATATCCTACTTGTTCAATTTATTGGAGATGAGAAGTTGCTGCCTATTTGGCCTAACCTCTGGTTCTTTGTCACTGACCAATAGTATTTTTTAATGACTCAGGCAATCTCTGTCTTGGTATACTGGGAAGAACAACTGGTTAGAATAATTATGCCACTTTGGCTAAAGTGGTACAATCAGCAATGACAACTACATCAACCACAGCTTAGAAAATTACAAATTAGAGTACTTATTAATTTGCAACTTGACCCCATGAATTAGATTTATGGTTATATAGTGAAATCTAAAGTGAACAACCAGAAAATTTGCATGAAATAAACAAGCCCTAGTTACAGCAATCTTACCCTCAAGGAAGAAAATTTAAAAGGTTCTGGGGGGAAATATAGAAATAAGAGAAGCAGAAGCTATTAGAAGCAAGGCTGAAGGACAAAGGAAGACACTGCAAACTTTGAGAAACTGATGAGGAGGACAGGAGTGAAAAGACAGAAAGAAGAACGAAAAACAGAATGACAAAAATGACAAAATTAAAAACTGTTTACACTTATTTAAAAACAAGAACAAAGAATCAAGAACAAAAAACAAAGCAAAACAAAAGACCAGAGAGACAAAATAAAAAGAAAATAAGAAGGAAAAAAAAATCCACTTCAAGCTGTGTCTGTGCTGTTCTATAGACAACACTGGCGACCAGAGTCCAGATATGAATTGATCAATCTCAGCAAGTCAGCTATATCTTTATGGTGGGATAGTGGATAATCCCAGTGAGTCTGTGCCTTTAGCTCCTCAGAATTTCAGGCTGTTTTCTGTCCATGAGGGCAGAATCATATCTGTTTAGCCTGCAGCAGTCTGTGTACCTCCTCCCACTTGAATTTGGTTCCCTGAAAGTTGGAACTTGGCTCCCTGACTTTTTGTCAATTTAAAGCAAGCTTCCTTACCTCCAACTGGATGTGCAAGATAGAAACAGTACTAGCTCTGATTTCTGTACTCAACTGATCCTTCTTCAAGATGGCTTCTGGCAAGTCACCCTTTCCTGGGGGATGTCTGAACAAAAATGACTCACCAGCTGCTGAAGTTCATTGTTTCCACTGGTATGTTTGTCCATGGAGGCCTCTGCTGTCACCAGTAATCACTGTTCATCTGCAGATTTGAGGTGACTCTCCCACACAGTGAGCTCAGGCTAAGGGAGAAAGTGCTGCCTGTGACTTCCTCCTGCTTCGTTTAAATCTCTCTCTTAGGCTTCAATTCCTGCTTCAGAATCTTACTGCATACTGGGGACCCATCTCACTCCTTCTCAGACTGCTATATTCTAGTTTCTAGGCACCAAACCTTGCTGCTCACCACTCTTCCATCTTCCTTTGTTATCTCCTTCTGAGGTATCCTTCAGAACATTTTGCAGAGCTGCTTTGGTGGTCATGAATTTCTTTAGTTGCTCTTTATCATAGAAGTATCTTATTTATATCCATTGATTTTGAAGGGTAGTTTTGCAGGACAAATCAAAATGGATTGGAAGTTATTTTATCTCAGGACTTAAAACACTTCATTGCAAACTTTTTAAGGGTTTGTGTTGAGAGGTCTGCTGTGATTTTGAAGCTTTCCTTTATGGGTGATTTGTTTCTTTTCTCTAACATCTTTCAGTATTCTGTTTTTGTGCTGAATTTTTCTGGACTTTCATTTAAGGAATGAGTATTATATATCTTGTTGTAGATTTATTTTGGTAGTGGCTAATTGGAGCTCTATATGCCTCACTTATCTGCAAATAAAATTCTTTTTCTGTGCTTGGGTTGTTTTTTGCCATCACTTTGTTGAACAGGTTGTTTATTGCATTTGTGCTGTCTCTGGTTTTCTCATTGACTCTGGCCACTATTATGTCGTTCTTTTTTGCATCATCTTGCAGTTGTTGGATTGATTTTTCATCATATCTTGCTATTTTTAAGAAATTTTTCTTTTCGTGGTCATTAACCTCAACCCCATCATACAGATCTGGTGTTCTGTCCTCACCTTAGTTCACGTGGCTGTATATACTTTCAGTGGAAGTTTCAAATCTATTAAATCTGTTTCATGGATTCATTTCTTTCCTATGTTGGATATTTATGATTTCTAACATTTTCCTAAACTCTTTCACTTTTTTTTTAAATCTATGTCTGCTCTAGGGTCATTAAGCATGTCTTTCATTATGGTCACCATTACTGTAGCTGTCTGAGAAATTATTTGTGATTTGATTTTTTCTAGAGCCTTATTCATCTGCTTTGTTACTGTCACCGCAACTATTTCAGAAAGTCTGGATAGTTTGCTTCTGATTTCTTCTATCTTGTTGTCCTGCGGACTTGTCCTGGGTGCCCTGGAGGTCTGGTAATGCATTTTGCTTCTGTGTCTTATTATTGTTTAATTTTCATTTTTTCCCATGTAAATTTCTTATTGTATATAAATTTATTACTAGTATTGAGGCTTCCTAGGAAATATCTATTGCTCAGAGAGGTTTTTTAGGTCTATCTGGCTCTTGGTCTTTGTATCTATCCCAAGATCCTACTTCCCTTGTTTATTAGGGATGAGCAATTGCTCTGGATTTGGTTCAGTGCCCAGTCCTTTGGTAGTAGAGTATGGTGATGGTTATAGCTCTAGATAATTACAGTGTTATCATACAGTGTAGAACAAAAGACCATGAAAGGCTCATGCTTTGAATTGATTTAGGATATTGAGGCACCCATGATAGTGCCACTGAAGGTGCTCAGGAATGAGAGCTTCCAGAGTGATTTCAGAAAGTGCCAAGGATGATGGAGCAGTGTGTTTAAAGTGAGAGAATATTTTGAAGGAGTTTAATAAAATGCATTTTTACTGTAGTAAACTTTTAAAAATTTAACTGTAGTGAATTTTTTTATCACACCTTGTATATGATTTGAAAATAGTTTCTTCTATTTCTGGATTACTCTCTCTTAGTTGATAGTATTTTTAAAAAATACTGATTTAAGTTTGTTTGTTTTTGTACCAGCAATCAAACTCAGGACCTTGCACTTGCAAGGAAGGTGCTTATGCTGCTGAGCTATATTCTCAGCTCTTTTTTAATTTTAAAAGCAAAAAACAATGATGATACAGAATTTAAAACAAAATAATGGAATATTAACACTGATTAATCTATTGTGTACTGCTATCTTCAAAGCAGTTGTTCAGATTAAAAACTAGACTTGAAAAAATGATCAAACAATTAAACAATGAAAGCACAAACTATTTGGATGAACCAACAGAAATTACTAGTATAATTATCTACCTTGTATATCTATATCTCACTATCTATCTATCTATCTATCTACCTATCCTGACATCTCATATTTTCCCTTCTTTCTTTTCTCCCTTCTTCTATCCCAGATGTTCTTTCCTTTTGATCAGTTTCCTTCCCCTTCATTTTCACAGTATCTATTGTAAATTTTGGGTTTTATTTACTCTTTCAGCTAGGGAGACAACACAATATTTATACATGCAAATCTGATCTATTTCACTTATGAGTATAGTCTTAAGTTGCATCTATTTACCTACAAAAATGTTGTCTATTCTCCTTTATAGCAATCAATACACCATTATATAAAAATGCCACATCTTTTTTATCCATTCTGTGTTGATGGTGAATTTGTTTCCAAGATTTAGCTATTATAAATTGTGCTGCTATAGACATGGGTTGAAATATATTGCTATGGCATGAAGTTTTCAGTTCTTCCAGGAACATATGCAGAAGGGGAATAAGTGGATTGAATGGGACCTCCAATCCTAATTTTTTGAGGAATCTCCAATACTGATTTCCACAGTGGTTGTACCAGTCTACATTTGCACAAACAGTAGAGAAGAGTTCCTTTTTCCACACAGCCCTTCCAGTATTTGTTACTGTTTGAGTTCTTGAAGATAGTCACACTCTCTGGAGTGAGATGGATCTTAATGTTGTTTTCATTTGTATTTTTTGAATGATCAGTAATACTGAGCCTTTCTTCATATATTTATCTGCCATTTGTATTTCTTCATCTGAAAAGTGTATGTTCATTTCAGATGCCCATTTGCAGACTGGGTCTTTGAATTCAGGGGGCCTGATTTTTTCAACACTTTATATGTTCTAGAGAGAAGTCCTTTGTTTGAGGGACAGTTGGCTAAAATTTTTTCCCTTTCTGTGGGCTCTTTTTTCACTCTTTTCATTATTTATTTTGATGTGAAAAAACTTTTTAGTAAGATGAGATCCCAGTTGTTGATTCTATGTAATTCCTATGCAGTTTGTATTTTGTTCATGAACTCTTTGCCTATTCCTATGTCAAGATTTTTTTCTGTGCATTTTGTATCATTTATGATTAATTATTGCCAAATGTGTAAAATTTCCCTAAGTTTCTTCTAAATTGATAGTTTTAGATCTTATATTTATATCTTTCTGGTATTATTGAATTAATATTTATATGTTGTATACATGGATTCCAATTTCATTTTTTGCTTGCAAATAGGCAGTTTTCACAACATTATTGGAAAGACTGTTCTGTATACATGACATAGTATTGGCATCTTTGTCAAGACTCATTTACTAATATATATGAAGGCATACTTCTATGTTCTTTATTCTATTCCACTTGCCCATATTTTCCTTCAGTATTAGCACAATGCTTTTTAAATTACTGTGTGGTTGTAGTAATTTTTCAAATCAAGAAATGTGAGACTTCCAATTTTGTTCTTTTTTGAGGACATTGTTTTGACTGTTTGAGGTCTCTATGAACTTTAGAGTAAAGTTTTTAATAGATTTTTTAAAAAAATCAAAATTCTTGAGATTTTTGAGTAAAAATATTTTTGTAAGTGATTATTCTTTTGGCATATGACTTTGCAAAGAGAATTGAAGCTTGATTTTAATTTTTGTTAGTAATAGATCATGAGATTCTTCTCATCTCAAATGAAGATGTTAGTATCTTCAATTTTTCCCATGCAGTAATTGAAGTACAGATTTTGACTTCTAGATTTTTACCTCCAACTCTGCATCTAAAATAATTCCACTCTATGTGTGGACAAAAAGAATAGTGAATACTAAAATGCTTCAGAATTCTTTTGATTGTTGTTTCTATTTGTTTTATTTTGTACATTATTAAATTCTGGCTAATTTCTGTGAGTAAAGGGATGCATGAATAGTCAGTAGTCCTGCAATATTGAGGAAAATATAGTGCAACCTATGAAATTTACTTACTTTTACTGTTATATTTTCCCTGTGTCTTCTTTAGCTATGGTGGTAAATAAGGCTTTTGTTTTAATACACTAAACAGTGAGTTTGTAGGAAAGCAATAATAGAAACCCTTAAATTTTTTTCTTAAGTATCCACTATAAAAATGGAGGAGACAGATCAGTGGAGTCACCAAGAGTTATGGAAGCCTAACCTTACTAGTCTAGCTCTTCTCTTTTCATTTTCCTTATCTCCTGTCTTTCCAATTGTTCAATCTTGAATTTTTTTGAATAATCTTTAATAACTGTAAAGTATTGCAAATAGAAGTCATCTTAAACTAACTACCTCATGTATTTTAAATATAAGTCAGTCACAGTTTTCCAGTATTCTTTCCTCTGGTCTGAGAGAACAGAAACCTCTTAGTGTCTTACTAATTGAAACCCAATTTACAATGTGCCTATTGTACTATCTAGTGTTATTTAGATTTTGTGTTGACCTTCTCTTCTATTTATGATGTAAGGCCCTGATGGGTCTGAGTTATGGCCCCAAAAGTGTCCAGGTTCCCTGTGCACTCAGTTCTTGGTAAATGTTAATGTTTGGCTGATTCTTAAAATAATGAAGTTTAATTAAGGGAAAGTGGAAAAATGCCCTCTGCATTAGTAGGTCCTGAATTTTAAATGGTCTTGACCATTAGAGACCTTGACCTTAGAGAAAGGATAAATTAGAAGTTGTTTTTCTTCTTGACTAATGCAAACTAATATGGCTAACATCTACTAAAGTCCATAAAATACTGGAAAATTCCTTTCTTTATTGAGCTTCTAGGTTTAGTACAGTGGAATACTCTTTTCATGAATTTTCTTTATTATTGAACAACCTGGTTAAAAATAACACATTCTGGAAAAGATTTATTGTTTTTCCTCAGAATGTTTATCTCAAAAGATAAACTTCTAAAGACAAATTTCTTTCTGTAGTATACTTCACAGCATATAAATATTAGATATTGACAAAACAAAAACAAAAACAAAAATAAAATCTGAATTTCAGTAGGGCCACTTAGAAATGGGCAACAGCTTATACCTCATTCATGACATGAAGAAGAAAAATCATGTAATATTTTAAAATATTCATAAAAATACATGTGACAAACTATCATTTTACACTAAAATAATAATGACTAGAAGAGAATTTCTTAGATTAAGCATATTTATTAAATGCTACCATAAATAACAGAATAAATGCTGAAATTTTGGTCATTTTCAATTAAATTGAGTAGAATCCATGAATATTTACTCTTCAAAAGAATTTTTTTTGTACTAGGAATCAAATTGAGGACCTCACACTTTCCAGGCAGGTGCTGTGCCAGTGAGCTATGTTCTCAGCCCCACTGATGTTTACTGTTACTCCTTTTATTCAGTATTATACTATAGGTCTAATCAATAAAGAAAAAAAATTTAAAAAGCACTAAGAACAGGAAAAAAGAATTAAAAATGTTTTTGTTTGTATCTTAAAGTCACAGAGGGGAGAGAGACCATCTGAGAGTTGTACAAGCAACTATGGCTGTTTATTTACTCCTGTGGGATCAAGCTGAGTTTGAAGACTGGAATCAGCAGAAAGTGACAGTAGAACAAAGGATTTAAAGAGAGGGGAAAGAGTTTTATGCCTTGAAAAATTTAGGGGTGGAGATAGTGTGACTGTGATTCTCCAGATGGGTGGGTGGATGCCAGTGTGGTCAGTTTGTCAGGATGTGTGGTGCAGATGAACATGGCTTTGTTCTTCTTCTCGCCACCATGCCTGTCAGTGATGGACTCACCTGTTAGGTGTGACATTCCTGTCTCTTTGTTGGCTAAGGAAGGATTGGACTGGTTTGGCATGGAGTGATTTAACAGCAGGGACCTCTAGAGATGATCAGGGACTACTGGGAGGAGTGGCTGGTGTGCACCCATGGGGTGTGGTAAAAGGAACAGGTGAGCTAGACAGACAAAGCACAGAGAACAGGAGGATAACTTGACTTTGTCTGGGGAGAAGTCACAGAGGTGCTGAAAAAGGAGCTCTTCTATCCATATAAGAAATGACTCAAAAGCCAGGGGCTGGGAGGGGGAATCAAGAAAGATCAAGCAGGCCAAATGGAGGAAGTGGGTGAAACAGCAGGGTAGGCAGGGCTAAGATGTTCAAGTGTCCTCTGGAATTTGGGTCAGCAAGAGGGAAGAAGGAGCAATTATTTGTGATTTCACAAGAAGGAGTCAGGTGAGTTATCAACAGGACACAACTCCACTCAGGAGTGATGCACTCCCTGGGTAGGGTCTCATGGGTGGACAACTGTCGGGGTGCTGTTGATGACCAGGAAAGGTCCTATCTAGTTAGGCTGTAGGGTCTGGGGCTTTAAATCTTTAACTGGGACAAACTTGTTAGGCTATTTTTACAGGGCTGGGTTTCAGGAGAAAGCAGGAGAAGGTTAGCAGCATGTCATGTCTCGTTTTGGGCCTGTTGGCCTCTGACCTGAGGATTTGCCTGAGAAGAAAGGTACGGCTATGTAAAAGCTCAAATGGACTGGGTCTCATAGGTTCCTGAGGGGATGCTTGGATGTGGGGGAGAGTGATTGGTGGCAGGGAAATCCATTCTTCATGGAACTGGAGTGCGCACTTAGTGATGTGGCCCTTGAAGAGCCTGTTATGTCTCTTTTCTTTTTTGAATTGTTGAGGCTGGTAGGTGGTGTAGTTTTATTAGACATCAAGTGACTTGGACACCTCCTGGGTAATTTGAGTAGTGAAAGCTGTTTGACTGAATACACGTGGGGAAGCCAAACCAGGGGATAATATCAGTTAGGATAGAGTTGATAATGGTTGAGGCTTTTTCTGAGCCAGTGGGAAAGGATTTTCTATCCATCCAGGAGAGGTATCGACCCAGACCAGGATATATCTTAGTTTTTGTACCCATGGCACATGGGGGAAATCAATTTGCCAGTCCTGGGAGAAAAGCATTCTTGATATGTAGAAGAAGGAGGGCTGGAGTTACAAGGGGGCATCTGATCAGCCGGAGGTTGGAGAACGGGGAGAAGTGGCTACAGTGGCTAGGGCAGTAGGCTCTGCAGGAGTTGCCTTGGGGGCATGAGAGCAGGTGGATCTACCATCAGGGGAAGCTGGCATTGAGAAGAGGGAGTGAAGGTGAGAGTAAAAGAAGCACTTGAGAGGAATTGCATGAATAGCAAGGGATGGGAAGGTTATGAAGCCTAAAGAACGCATGGACATAGGGAACCTCAGCAGATCAAGGAAGGTGCAGAAAGGTTTTGGGTATTTGAGGAGACGGGATAGGAGGATGGATGGGGAAGAAGGAAGGTTTTCTGCAGAGTGAGGTAATTGTCCTGCTCAGTGTATCCAAGTCAGAGTAGCAACATGGTATCCAGTTGGGACTCAGGGCCATAATGGAGCTTTGGTGAGTGGGCAAGGCAAGTATTCCTCAATTAGCCAAACACGAAAGGAAGACAGTTATTCTTGCAGGGTGTTTCCATAAGCAGTCCTGGGTTTAAATGGCACAGAAAGTGGGATGAACCTCTCTCTGTCCCAGTGGGCAGCAGGAGAGGGAAGGGGAGAAAATGTGAGAGGTTGGAGGAAGACATGAGTCCCTGATGGTTATGGCATGAGTAGAGGGTGGGTGGGGCATGGATAGTGATTTTGAGTGTTTCTAGGAGTAATGAGGCCTCTTCTAAGTTCTGAAAGAATGAGTGAGGAAAGCTCTTGTGATCTAAGGGCTCAGTGGGGTCTCTATGTTTTTGTAGAGGAATTTAGTGAGGAGAGCAAAGCTAGGAACACAGAGGTAGAAGTATCCTATTACATGGAGAAAGGAAAGGAGTTGTTTGGTGGTGAGGGTTAGGCACCATGGGATATATGGGAAGACAAACTTTTTGATAGTGCAGAGATCTTGTGACAGCCTTAAAGAGTCATCTGACTTTGATGCTAGGAGCATGGGAGAGTTTTAAGGAATTGGGGATTCAGAGTGTGTTGCAAGAGGTCAGAAACAGAGTCCTCATAAAGCTGGGTCAGGAAGGAATATTGTCAGTGGGAAGGGTATGAGTGGTTAGGCTTGAGAAGGATGGTAAGCAGTTGTTGAAATAAAGGCAAGGATGGGGTGTAAGTGTCCCAGACTCTAGAGCTGAAATGAAGGAAAATGATGGCAACCATGGTGGGAGTGAGTCAGTCGGGTAGCTAAAAGCATTGGTTGCATCCTAGGGATGCTGAGTAGTTGACAATTTAGTTAAGACATCTTGCCCTAAAAGGAGAATGGGACAGGTAGAAATGACTGAAAATAAATGCAGGAAAAGGTGCTGACACAATTGACATGAGACTGGGCTAGGTAAGTGTCTGGAGACCTTACCATCAATACCCACAGCAGTAATTGTGATCAAGGAGGTTGGTCCATGGAAGGAAAGCAAAGCAGGGTGGCCGGCACTCACATCAATTAAAAATGACATGGACTTACCCTGCACTACAAGAGTTACCTGGAGTTCAGTATCTGAGGTATTCTGGGGCAGCTTCAATCTTTGGTGGCCAAGCCAAGAAGGTCAGGGAAGGAGCTGGTTGGGGGTCCCTGGGGACCTTCAGCATAAGTTGTAATTGATTTGAGCTTTAACAGTCATGTTTAAAGAGGAAGCACTGGATGCAAGACATAATCAAGAGACTTTGACCATTGTTTTTTAATTTATTGAGAGAGAGAAAACATCAAAGAGCAAGGCTGGAAATAGTTGGAGCACTTTTTACCCCATAAAAGAGATCATCTCTAGAGATAGACAGAAGCAAATAAATGGCTCTGAGGAATCTACCCTGAGCTGTAGGGTGAGGAAGCCTCCAAGACTGCTGTGGTATCTAGCTAATCATCTTGGCAAAGCCTTTAGCAGCAAGAAAAGGTTATGTTTTGTTCAAAGTCCAATCTAAACTTTCTGCATCTCTGAAGTTCATAGGTTGAATTTATACTCAGTGCCTAGCAACCATGATTAGCAAGTCAGTAAAGGCACATCCATCAGGTTTTTTTTTTATTTAGAAAATAAAGCAAAACAGAAAAAAAGGGTAGAAATAGTACAGGATTTCTACAAAAAGGAATTAGAAATCACTACTTGATGAATTACCTATCAGTTTTTACATGCACATAAAAAAAGAGAAAGGGTGAACTGATGGAAGGGGTTCTGTGATTTATTAATAGGCATGTATATTTTGTAAATATAAACTAGACTTAATAAAAAACTCATTTTTATATCATTTTCTAAATTTATCCTATAGCTAGTAACAAAATCCACCATGTGGCACTTTTTGTTGTTGTTCTTGCCAGGGATTGAACTCACAACCTTACACTGGCCAGGCGGGCGCTGTGCCACTGAGCTAAATCACCACCCCCTATAGATGTGCGTTTTTAATCAAGTCTAAGTGCAGCATATATAAGGCAGGATGATACGACCTTGTCTGAAGAAGTAAAGTGTTTAGGTCAACGCTGGTAGAATATGTAGATCTGGGATTTTTATTCTTTTCTTGAGGCCTATCCTCTAACTGATGCACCTCTCGCCACAGTTGTGCTGTTTTTATCTTTGGTCTTGATTTTCTGGGGAATCCAGTTCTATATGACTGCCTATAATATTTTTTATGAAATTTAGTCAGTGATAGCTTCCCAAAAAGAGGATAAGGATGGGCCCAGGTAGTTTTAGAATCCAACATGGCATTTCTTGTTGTTTAATATTTTGAACAGCCATCAAGGCATTAGTAAAATATTAGGAAAGTACACACAACATTTAGCCTTTACAATTTTACAAGTATTCCCTTGTGCTGCTGTTAGGATATCCAAGGCCATCTAATTTTGGAGGACAACTTGTCTCATTAATTTGATTTAATTTTTTTTTTTTATTTAGGAGAGAGACCAGTTGAGGTGTTCTCTCTAGTGAATAACTGCTACTTTGGAGAATACATAGACAGATGACAAAAGTTTATTTATCTCTTTTGCTTATACTTTTGGGCTGGGAGTTTAAGGCCACGTTACCATGAGACCTGTGTTTATTAAAATCAACTTCTTGCTGGCTATCAAGGTGAGGTAAGCCTCTGCAGGCATTGCTCTTGGGGCCACACGCAGAGCGTCTCAGCTCCTCTGTCAGTGTCAGCTGCCAGGATGGGTCATGGTCTTGCTCGATCATACTACTTTCTGTGACAGCAGAAAGGATTTTTTTCTCTGGGTGACCCTCCTTTGGCACACTGTACATTTGCTGATCTCTGTCCTCTGGGGTCCAGCAAGCTCCCTGCTCTGGAGATTGAGTCACTCACCAAAGTTGTAGGATCCTATAGGAAAAGTTCACTCATGTCCTGGGTCTCTGCTGGCTTTGGAAGACCAAGGCCAAAATATTGACCATTTTTTAGCCCAGTTATCTCTCCAGTTCTTATCTCTAAACTTTATTGTGGAGCACTCAGAAGAGAAGGTCAATTATATCAGTCTTAGTTAGCATATGTAAAGCACAAGGGTAAACTGTCTTTTGATAGCATTTTCCCCTGTTAAAAGCAAACAGAAAGCTTTATTAATTTAAATTAATAAATTTCATTTATTAATTTAAATTAATAAATTTCATTTATTAATTTAACCTTCTGGAGAGAAGAGCATTCTCCAATCAAGGAGTTTTAAGTATTCTATGAGTTGGAGAAAAACAGGTTTTAAGGATGTGCAGAGAAAGAGCTCAGACTGATCTAGGAGAGGTCCGACAGAGAGACAGGAACATAGATTTGAAAACTATAGTCCAGATAAGGTGCATGGTGAGGTGGGGCTTGGGAAAGCATATGGTGGAGGGTAGAGGGCCACTGTGCAGTCAGGGCAGCCTGAGCCCTATGGCCTGGACCTGCAGTGCCATGAGCAATGGCAGGCCTTCAGAAGAGGCTGTGGGTAGGTTTAGGCCTAGCACAGAGCAGTGCTGCTCAGGGAGTCAGGCAGCTGCAGCAGGGAGGGTGGGTGTGGTGCACTGTGGGCTGGTTGGGGGGACGCCATGGCCAGGGACATGCAACAACTCCCCTGGGGTATGGCTCACTGTGTGTGGGTGCCCAGCATCACAGTGTGGAATGAGGTGGGAACAGGGAGTACTGAGGAGAGTCCATGCCCGCATTTTCCTTACCTGCCCTGGTTTCAGGTGTGCTTGTACAGACAAAAGCTTGTGTGTGCAAGATCTGTGGTCCAGCTGTGCACAGAAGCCCCAGCCAGACCTTGGCCTCCATGGCAGCACTGTGCCTGCTATATCTTGCCACCAGGGCTGTGAGGCTGGTGAGTGGACTGGGTACAGGTGCTTGCCACTGGACCACATGACCTGGGACTCCCCTTCTCCAGCCCAGGACTGGTGCACAGTTGGGGGTGTGGCTGGGGCATGTCAGCCCACAGCTGGACACCAAGGGTATGCTTCAAGGTGGAGTGGTGCTTGTCAGGTAACAGCCTCACCCACGGGGCATGACAGTTTGTCACTGATAAGTGTGTTTATAAAATAATCCAAAGAAATTTTAAAAAATCTTTAGATTTTTTTAATGAGTGAATTTAATGAATTTAATGAGGCTTACAACTTAATGAGGTTTACAATCTAATTGCAATGCAAATTCAAATTGATTTTAATATGGAAAGTGAAACAATTAAAAAAACATTTTCATAGAATGAAAAAAACCCACCAAAATATGCTAAAGAAAAAATTCAGGAGAAAAGCACAATGAAGAGTTAACCTCAAGTAGAATTGTTGAGTAGCAGGTTGCCTGCCCCATAACCGCATGACTTTCCTTCTTTTTAGCATTAAATTGGAATTCTTCACCACCCTTAGTGTTATAAGAATCTGCAATTTCCTTTAAACAATGATTGTGAAAATTACAGTTTGTTCTTCTATCCCCCTGGGAACACCAAATGTTATTCTAAATGTTATTAAAGTAATATGCAAATGATCTGTTTGGCTCCTGCTTCTCAGTTTTGGGTAATCCTGTCAATCAGCCTGATTGCACTAATGAGCGATCTGAGTCCTGCTGCTGAGAAGATCCCAGAAAATCTTGACCTCCCTTTTCTTGCCGAGGCCTATGTGACAATATCTGGTGGAAAAGGAAAGAATTTTCACTGACATTCATCCAAAGTCACCCAAGTAGCAATTAAGGCATTCTAAAGATCTTACTGGAATCTTTTCTCAAACATAAAGAGCATCTATAGTTTTTGAATGAGGTCACTGCCTGTTTGACCATTTGATGGTCAAATCTACTAGGAAGATTTCAGGATTGGATGAAAGGGCAAGCTAGGTGATATGCCAAATCATGTGATTTTTCATAACTACATTATTCAATTTTTAGAAACATTTCAGGATGCTATGAGCTATTGATTACCTTTTTAGTGATTTTTCTGTTATTATTGTTATGCTCTGAGAAAGTTCCATGGAAGGTAATGAGAAATGGTTTTTATTATTACTATTTAACTACATGAAAAGAAAGGAAAACACCCCTTCAAATATCACTGAAGAATTCCTAAATAGTAGAAATAAAAGTGGCATAAATATAATGCATTTGGATGTTTATTTTGCTAGCTGTCATTTATTCCATTACTCCATTTATGCTTTTTTTTACTTTGCAGTCAGTTGTTCATTTTGTAGTTTTACTTAACAATGTGTTTCAAATCCAAGCCTAATACTCTTATTTTTTACTGTTGCTAGCTAATCTTGATCTTTAACATCTCCTATCTTGATGTCTACAATGAGTTCTTTTTAAAGTTTTTTTTTTATTTTAAAGAGGGTAAAACAAAACTTAACAAAACAAAACAAAGCATATCAGAAGAAAACAATGTAAGAGCCACAGATTTCAAAGCAAGACTACAGGACATCTACGGTAGCTACCATAATGTCTCTTGTTTTCTTCTAAATAGTTGTCTATATCTTCACACACAATGAATTCATAAAAAACAAAATAGTGTAAAACTGATCAGAACAGAATAATGAAGGCATTACAGGCCTTCAAAACCAGACACTAGAAAAACCGAAAATAGCTACTGTAATGTCTCTTGTTCTCTTCAAAATAGCTATGTATACCTTCCTGTGTGATGAAATTAAATAATACAAAACAGACTAAAACCACTCTAAACAAAGAATAAAATCATTACTAGATTTCTCATCATGATGATAGGAAGTCAACAATGCATACCATAATGTCTCTTTTTCCTCAAAGTAGCTGATCATATCATCATGTACAATACAATCGATTCTCATAAACTGTGTAGGAGAAGTTCTAAGCATGTATAAGCCTCTACGTATACATCTATCTTTTTGTATTAGAGGGAAAAACAAAATAAAATGAATTACTAGAAAAACAAGAAACAAGACAAATAAGTAACAATAGCAAGAAGCCCAAAACAATGACAATGTAGGCCTTCAAAACAAGGTGGTAGGAACATAATTAAGGTTGTTACTTTACATAGTGATTCAAAAGAGTTCCTCAGATCACCAGACACAAACATGCAAAATTGATCCAATTCTATGAATGTTAACTGTTTTGTTCCAAGAACTAATATAATTTGTAGCACAGTCATGTTAGCTTTCCTTGTGTTTATACAAATTTAGATATTTTTTTCTTTTCCCTTCCTTTCTTTCCCCTCCTTTTTCCTGAGATATTATTTTTTTCTCCTTTGAGGAGATTCCTAACCTTTCACAATATTTATTGAGGATTTTGTATCTTATGTACTCTTACCATTGAGGATTTTGTATCTTATGTTCTCTTACCATTTCTTACACTAGGGAGACAATATGGCATTTATTGGCAATATGGCATGAGTTTGATTTATTTCACTTATGAGTATGGTCTCAAGTTGCATCCATATACCTACAAAAATCTCAATGTAATCATTCTTTATACCTGAGTAGTACTCCATTGTATAAAAGTACCACCTCTTTTTTATCCATTCATCAATTGATGGGCATTTAGGTTGTTTCCAAGATCTGGTTATTCCAAATTGTGCTGCTATAAACATGGGTGCACGTATATCACTTTGGTATGACATTTTCAGTTCTTCTGGGAATATCCCTAGAAGTGGAATAGCTGGGTCAAGTGGGACTTCCAATACCATATTTTTGAGGAACCTCCAGACTGACCTCCACAGTGGTTGCACCAGTCTACACTCCCACCAACAGTGCAGAAGAGTTCCTTTTTCCCTGCAGCCATTCCAGCATTTGTTGTTGGTAATTTTCTTTATGTTGGCCATTATTTCTGAGTGAGATGGAATCTAAGTGTTGTTTTAATTTGCATTTCTCTAATGACT
>PVJX010035959.1:0-17882 GCA_004027295.1 Dolichotis patagonum | reverse complement strand
CACCAAATTCACCTCCTTTTGCAAAAATGTTGCCACTGAAATGAAGCCTTCGATTTCCCATTGTGTGTGAAGACAGAGATTTAGTTACTTCAGAACTTATCAAGGCTGTGCTGTCTATTTTCCATTAAATTACCCTTCCCTGACTTCCAACCTACAGAGATCAAATCCAAAAAATTTCCCCATAGGTTAAGAGTATTTATTGTCTTGTAGAAGAAGAAGGGGCTGAGGTTATGATGTTAGTGAGGCAACCAGAAGGCAATCCTCTAACGTTTCCAGTGAGATCTTTCTTTTGTAGATCAATGGAAATTGGCGCACAGTGGCCCTGTCTGCCAACAATGAAGACAGGATCGCAGAGGGTGGCCAATGAGAATCAAGTTCCGTCAAATAGAATGTACTGGCAATTGCTCGCAGATGGCCTTCAGGCTTTATGCCAAGTAAGCAGAATTTGTCAGATCTCAAAACCACACTGTCCATGTCTCGACGAGGCATCTCGTGTGTAGAACATAATGAAAAGTCTGAGATAGCAATGTCGAGATGGCACACATGATATGTGACTGTAGATAGATTTATGTTTCCAACTGTGATCACTGGTCAGGTCCCACTGCTGTCTGTATCTCTGCTTCCGTGCCAATCTATAGATGCTGGGATGTCTGTCTTGAAATATTATCCCATGAATTAGAAGATTTTGAAGACTTTCTTAGCCAGTAAGTTTTGCAGCATACACACCATAAATCAAGCTTTACAAGAAACACAAGGAAATGACTTGTAAGAGAGCAAACTGTGTAACATTCCAAGTGTCAAAATAATGCAGCTCTTCACCCAACTGAGAATGAGATGCTTGTTCCCAATCCCCACTGTGGCTGTGACGTGAGACGTGCAGATAATTTCCATCTGTCCCCCATGAGGTGGGAGCTGAGGAAATGACAGGGGTACAGGACAGAAAGCCCAGGAGGACACCAAGAGGCCATCCCACCTGAGAGATCCTAATGACCTTTGTTGAACAACCATACATTAGGATCTTGAGGATTTAACACAGTAGAGAGGGAAAAGGGATCAACTGTGAAAGCCTTGAAAGTCTTCAGAACTACAACTCCTGAAGATCCTTGGGGGAGGGAAAGAATGAGCCAAACAAGAAGACTTCGTGGTTTGCATTTTCCTATTTTTCAGGTTGACTGGGAAGTGAAAAGAGAGTAGAGTTATTGCATCATTGGGAGAAGACGGTACTTACACTGTGGAATGTAAGTACTTGATTTTGTTGAGTGAGATACTAACTCAGAGGAAGCGCTCAGTGTGTGCGGATTCAAGACCATAAGCTCTGTTCATGTATCCTGCTGTGCCCTAGTAAAATGTATCCTATTAATTACCATGGCCATCTTGGTAAATCCACTGAAGTTCGATGCATTGCCAGTGTCTTAGCTAACTGTTTTCAGAGCAGAGACAAAATGCCACACACTCAAATGCAAAGGAAAAATGGTTTGTTTGGTCCATAGTTCACACAAGGTTCCTCCCGTAGTTGGCTTCAAGGCAGGGAGGGTTGGCTGAGGGGCATCAAAGAGGAAAAGTATTTTATGGCAATGCAGGGCAGGCAGAAATGATCGAGAAATAAGCTCTAAGCACCAACAAATGTCCACCACAATGCACTCTGTTGTCCTTTATTGTTATGTGAGGACCTACTCAAGGGCCGGTATCACTCACATTCTTAATCACCTCAGGCACGATGAGTGAATCGCAGTATCACACACGTCATGCCACGGTCACTCACCATAGGTCCAGCCAACCCTAGAGAGTGGCAGTGATGACCACATGAGGCTCTAGGGGTCATGGAGACCTGAGCCACAGCACACAAATTCATCATACAATGTCAGGATAAATGGATGTTATTGTAGATTCAAGCACGTAATTTTAGTATAAACAAAAACTGAAGACAGTCAATAAAAACTGTTCCAGAAATATGGTGAGTGTTAAAACATCAGTTGTATGCCATGAAATGCACATTGCCCGGAATCCCCAGTCATAGACTTCCTGTGAATTTAAAAAAAATCATATTTTTCTGGCCATCAATGTCGCTGACACTCTGGGCCACACCACCTGGTCATATTGAGGAAGGAGAACTTTCAACACTGCTTCGGAATGGGAGAAGAATCTCTGGGTGAGGGTGGAGGTATCAAGGATGAGCATTTTGAGGGCGATTCCTGACAACGTGTCTTGTAACGTGTAAAATACTTCAAATTTGAAAGTTCACGTTCAGTTATCTCTTCTCTAATGTTCCTATGGTTTTTCAGCACATGAGGAACCAGATAAAGCTTATTTGACAAATCATATTTCCATCAAAAGTTATTGTTTCTCGCTTGGACTTGGAGATTCACTTTCACTGAACCAATTTATTAAATTGTAAAAAGTGCATGATAGAGAATATTGTTAAAAGTTATATTGTGATGGAATTGATGAGTCCAAAGTTAAGTGTTCACCATGAAATACTCAACTGGAATTGTAGGTAATTTGAAAATCATCTAAAACTGAAGAACAGTCAAACGATGCTAAATATATCTGATTTAAAATAATTTCAGAAGATAATCTTGCCATTCATGCGGGCTTACACCTGTGTCCCCAGCCCTTGTGAAGCTGAGACAGGGGACTTGTCATGGGTTCCACCTAACTAGTGGGCTATGTATTGATTTTTAAGGCAGAGTGAACTCCATGGGAAGACTCTTTGTATAAAACAAACAAAAAAATCCAAAAGTATATTAATAATCATACAGCTGTGGTATGCTTTTACAGAGTCCTGTCTGTTTTGTTTATGTAACACAGATTTAGCCACAGTTTTGTAAAATTTCAGAAAAGTTTTATTTATAGAACCGTTATAAAAGCAATATGAAATTACACTTCAACTATAATACTATAGTGAAGTCATTCCAAACATTGTCACTTATACCTCAAATTTTAAAAAAATCTTGCTACAACGGAGAGCTCTGCTTCAAGCATACATCCTGCTTAAATTCATTATAATACCCCATAAAATATATTTACACAATTACAATAAAATACTGCTTGATCTTGACAACTGAGGGTAAAATCTCTGAAAATTTCATACCTGGGTGATGTGGGAAGGAATCCTAGGGTTTTCCCGCACCTACCATCTGCCCGAGGAGTATACACGGAGAACCTGGCTGGCCGTCGTGAAGCGCTATGTGACCCACTGATAGTCCTGAAATTTGAGGGCCAGGAAGGTTCAACATGCTAAGAAGGTCGCAGGTAAGATCTGTGCCCACATCGGCGGTTATCACTCTGAAGTAATCTTAAAATGTTGGAGGAAGGTTTGTGAAATAAATGCTTATGAGAGGAAGACTCCATAGCACTAAGTGGCAAAGCCTGTGCAAGACATGGGAAAAAGTAATCGTCTTGATTTTTACAATATTTCTTTCAATTACAGTCGCAGGTAAAAACTCTTTCCAAATCATTGATAAGAAAGATGACCTCATCACATTTTATAATGAAAACGTGGATAAGAACAAATTAGTAACACAGGGCTTTGTGGTTGCTGGTGAGTACTGTAGCGTTTTCTCTGAGGAGAGAACCGTGCACACACCAAAGTCCAACATGTCCTAAACTCTAAAGGGTCTTGTGTTTGATTTTATATTATTTAACTACGTACCCTTCATTAGAAATACTTTTACATACAAGATTTCCAATCTAACTTATCTGAAATTAAGGATGTTGCCAAGTTTTCCTAGGAGAAATGATAGGAAAGCTCTCACAGGTGCTAGCAAAATGCTCCTCTAAAAATTATCAGAAAAATAGATGTATATTCAGGAGAAGCAATGGTACTATACCTTGGCTGGCAAGACAATTGACAAGGATCAAAAACTGGTATCTCTGGGGGATGTGTCACCAAACGGATCAAGATTTATATTCAAAGCCAGCAGAATGAGCAGTTTATATCACATGTGACTGTTTATTTGTACTTTAAAAGCTTTAGTTCACAAAAGTTTCTCTCCCACTGATAGAAGTTGAAACTGGTTCCCTGAAAATCAGCAGCATATGGGATTCTGCTCCTCAAACTTAATCTTCTCAGAATGTGAATGACTCTGACTTTGGTAACTTCACAGAGAAGCATTAAAAGCATTGAGTCTGGCTGTCATTCCGCCATACTTCAAGTGGATGACAGCGAACCTTGGTCTGAGAAGGATGAAGGAAATTTTCCACGTTGGTTTTCTTGTTACTTAGTGCTAAAATGATGGAGATTTGGCAGATTTGGCATGAGTTGAAAGCACATCTGCTAGTCATTTGAGGAGGCTTTGCAGGAAATCAGCGATGGGACGAAGGATTTCGTGTAAAAAGAGGAGCTTCAACGTGTAGAGATTCACAGCTCTTAGGTCCAACCACCTCTAGATGTGACTAGAGACGCGTATAATTTGGGAAACTGGGATTCACAGCGTGTAGGAACTCAGGTGTCCTCAGCAGGCTTAGAAATTGGGAAATGATGTGATATTCAGCGTCTGGAGCGCAGGCCAGGTCATTTAATATCTCCTCCTGGGAGGAGTGAGAGGGTGAATGTGGAATTTCCCAGGTCACGTCAGCGGAGTGCGACCCAGGAGATGCTTTAGATTCAGGAGACAATCTAAGCACAGAAGTTCTGCTTTATCTATCATGAAACACAGGAAAAAGAGATTCCCTGACACCCCAAGAAGTGGAGGAGCTTGAACAGATGAATAGGCAAAGGGGAATTCCCAAGGAAAACATAGAATACCTCGCCAGACAAGGTAGAGTCACCCTACTACCTCCCACAGTATCAGCATGCACTTGGAAATAAACATTCTCAGTACAGTCTCTGAATCGATATCGATATTCCAAGTTATACTTTATTAAAAATATTATTTATAATTCTTAGATCTATTGAATTCCTGTAACCATATTTTTTGTCTCTTTTTTTTTTCTCTACAATTTTCCGTCTCAGATGATTGTCCAGAATAATGCTCTTGTTTGGGTGAGTAGGAGCATGATACTTATTTCAAAATATAATTTAATCTTCTTGGAATTCTTTTCTTCTTATATTTGTCTTAGGAAATAGAAAAGAGGACTCTCTTTAAATTCTGATCATTCTTCCTGCATGTGTGAAAACATTGAAAAATTAACACAGATCCAAGGAAAAGAACAGGATTTTTTTTTCTTCTGCACCGAAAGACAAAACATTTTGTCAAATAATAATAATCTGTGCAAGTTAAAGTAGTTTTACTCTGGTGAATTAGAGATTGAGTATTTAACTTGTCATGGTAACATCATTGGTATGTATAGAGGTAAGTCTAGAAGTGATTTGGGACCTAAACTTACATGTGATTGTCATTGGTTTGTCATTATCAATAGAGCCGTTGTAAAAGCTTCAGGGTGACTCCAGGGTTCCTGAAGGACTACCTACCTCTCACACTTAGAGACCTATGCAGGGACGTGGATATGAGGTGCTCCCCATTCAATTCCCCAGCAGTAGATATTAGTCTCATTTACACTTTCATGAACACGACGTCATTAACCTGAACTCGGCTACCCATTCATGCTTTGTTTTTTTACATTTCCACAGATGACAATGTGCTTGGAGTATTGACAATATCACCTTCTCCAGGACTTCTTAATCTTGAACATGAAGATCCAATTTCCTTTCCTGTGCAATTGTACTTTTTATTTTCCCTAAAGCCCTGAACCCCTTTCCTGTCCTTGTTTTACATCTCTTCTACAACTTCTTCAAAGCTTTGTATCCCAATTAATTCAATAACTTGAGTGATGTCATTGGAAACGCATACATGTGTGAAAAGCATTTTTTAATGTATTATGGGTAGAAATATCTACCTGATTTCAACTATAAAATCAACTGTGTCTTTGAACAGAAGATGGTTGTTGTTGCAGTTATTTGCAGGCGTATCACGGGTAGGGGGTAAAATGTGAAACGCATCAGGAATGACTTCACATTTGTAGCTCCTGCAAGTGTTGTGTATTGTGCCTCAAGATAGGTGATGGCCACGCTATTCTGAAAAAGTCGAGGGCAGGGAACGTCAGGACCCAAGACAAGTCCTGCAGCTCATGGTATGGACGGAGCAGAGTGTGTGTCCAGCGTCATTTAAAAATCTCTGGTTCTATAAGTCACAGGGGAAAATTTTTGGTGTTTGCGAAAATCCACAAAACATAACAAAGTCATATCCACAAACTCAAACAAGAACAATCCTAAGAGAATCGGAAGCAATGGTATTTTGGCTGTGGCAATGAAAACCATTTTATTAAGTATGAAATATGACCATATATGGGAAATGAAATGATAAAAGAAATCAGGACTCCATATTTGAAATGAGTATCCCACTGGAAGGAACCAAAAGATCCCAGACACAATGACAACATCTGATGCAACACACAGGAAAGCACGATGGGAAACAGGAGACGAAGCAGGGAATGTGGAGGGTCGTCACGCAAAATGACCCTGGAGGAGGTGACATATACAGTACCTACTTCCAGTTCATGATATGTGCATATTTAGTCATGCAATAGAACAAAAACCAAATATATTCAGTAAATTGTCACACACCTGAAGCAAACGTTCGACACCAATTTAATAATTGTAGCAAACAACAAAACTCCCTTCTCAGCAACGAAGAGTTACTGAGGGAGAAATACACAGAGAAATCAACAGAGAAACATATGATTGAAACCCCCTCTGTGGTAATTCACGTGAAGGTGCTAAATCCATCTTCGCAAAAGAAAGGATAGAAATGTAATGAGTGTGAGTGAGAAACCAAACACAATCCAGTTAGATATCAATAAGAAAATCTCAGAAACTACAAAAATGCAGGAAAACTACATTTCTTCTTAAAAATCACTGGACCCAGGAAGGAAACGAAAGTGAAATTTAAAATAATTATTTTTTTTTACAATTTATTTCATTGGTATATTTTAGATATACATAAAGATCATATTCATTTCAGAAAATTTGTACCTGTACATGATGCATTTTCCATTTCTCTCTTTTGTCCAATTCTCTCTCCTCCCTTCAACCCATCGTACCCTCCCTGCTAACAAAGGTTTGTTTAGATTTTATCCTTTGTCATTTTTCTTCATTTTTCCTTCTGTCTTTCCCCCTTCTCGTACATCCAGTCTATTTTTCTTATGAAAAATGCCTTTCCATTTCACTGTATCTATTGCACATTTTGGTGTGCATTTCCTCTTCCGATTTCTATTTCTCATACCAGGGAGACAAGTTGATGTTTAGATATGTGAACCCAATTCATTTCATGTACAAGTATAGTCTCCAGTTTCATGGTTTCACCTAGAAATGCTTTTAAATGATCCATCTTACACTCATGGTACCTCTCCGTACATTTAAAAAAAATCTTTATCCATGCCTCAGTTGATGGGCATTTGGTTTGTTTGCACAAGTCAGCTCTTACAAATTGTGCTGCTGTAAAACAGACGTTACATCTATCCCTGTGGCGTGATGTTCTCAATGTTTCCAAGAAGACGCCAAGCAGGTAACAGCTGGATTAAATGGGACCTCTCGCCGTAGTTTTCTGAGCAATATCCGTAGGGATTTCCAAACCATTTGCATCTGTATACACTCCCACCCACAGTGCAGAAAGCCTCCTTTATGCCCACAGCCACTCCAGGCTTTAGTATTAGTTGAGGTCCTGACCAAAGCCATTCTTTGTGGAGTGAGCTGGAATCTTAGCATTGTTTCATTTGGCGTCACTCCAATACAAAGTGATGCTAAACATGATTTCAGAGATTTATTTGCAAACTGTGTATTTCTTCACCTGAGAAATATGTGTTCATTTCCAATGCCCACCTCTAGTTTTGGATCTTTATAAAAATTATCTCAAAACAAATGCAGTGGATGGAAATCATCCCTCATTCTATGGGACAACAAAATTCTCCTGGCCAATAACTGTTGATTAATGTAGATGTGAAACACCAAAGACTTTTTTGTTCATGATGTAATCAACTTATCAGATGAGAGATTTAATATTTCAACATGTGTTTGTGCCTTACGCTACTGATCTCTCGTCTACTCATTAACCTTCATTTCTATTAGTCCATGTTTGACGTTCACATAAGTCAAATCCATCACAAGCATTTGGTGCATATACAAATGCATACCAGTAACCTTTTACTATTGAATAAGCAGTCACCCTTAAAGTTACTTTAAAAAGAAAAGTACCTTCCATTTTCACAAATCCTGAGCTCAGGTATCATTGAGATAAATCCTTATTATCACTGTGACCCAGAATGATATCTATATCAGAATCTGACACTGCATTTCAGTCAGAAACTGTTCTTCATCCCCCTTCTAGCAATCAATCCCCAGTGTACCAAAATTTATCGTTGCCAAGTGTGGATTCTTTTGCCTTGGATGGTTTCACTACAAATCCCCTTTCCTGAGTCATATTAGGGGTTGTTTTCACCCAACAGGTGGAGGTGGAAACATGGGCCCATCCAAGTAAAAGGTAAACTAATGAAACAGGACATGGTGACTTCATCTTCTTTGTCACTGGATCTGCCACAGTGCAACTTCTGTCTCTTCCTATAGTTCAGTGACTTTGAGCTATCGAAGTATCTAATCAATTCAGGATATCAAGGAAGGCAAAGTTGCATAATTAAAGATCCTCAAGAAAGACGACATTCTTTATTATTGAAGAAGACTCACTTATTCATACTTCTGAGCATTTTATTCTTGTTTGCTGGAGAGGAGAATTCTCTAATCTCCTTATTATATGATTGTATTTGCAAAAATCAACAGGTTTACGCATGGAAGATGTTAGTTAGTATATTCTACTGGAAGAGTTTCATTAGGAAATTTCAAGTGCCATTCATAAAGAATATTTCATTTGCTGGTGGAAAATTAGACATTAAATAACAAAGGAAGGCCTTTAGGTAGTTGTGTTGTGTTTATCTCTATCAAATCAGAATACATAGAAGAGAAAATATCATAAGTAATATGCACAAAGCCATCTAATAACTTCTCTGTGTCTTCATAAGATTTGACTTCCATCCCTTATGATAGGTAACGTCTATTTTAAGTTTCATTACTCTGCTTTGGGAAACTTGGGTAGAATCCAGAAATCAGTGTCGTGGAAGGGATCATATGTGCTTAACTATGCTGAGTATTTAAACCTAGGAGTTGCTCTAGGATTCTTTTGTAAGTCTGCTCTGTTACATCTAACAGCCCCAACATCTCCTGAGGCTGAAACATGATTGTGTCCTGGTGGGGCTGTCATTATCAATGGATTCACTCAATGCTGAGATCACAAGTGCAGGTCCCCATGGCAGGTGGGGTCCACTAGGAAGTCGTGGGCTTCTGGGATGTCATGAGCAGGAACACATTGCTGCCCCCAGCTCTTCTCTTCTCTTCTCTTCTCTTCTCTTCTCTTCTCTTCTCTTCTCTTCTCTTCTCTTCTTTCTCTTCCCTTCTCTTCTCTTCTCTTCTCTTCTCTTCTCTTCTCTTCTCTTCTCTTCTCTCTCTTCTGCTTCCTGGCCACCACCGGGAGCTGCTCTCTTTGAAAATTCCCTTCAGCCACCTGGATTCTGACTTCCAGCCAGGCAACAAGGTAGTCAAACTGTGTGTTGGTTACATTTTATTGCTGACACAAAATACCCAACAGTCAACATGAATGAAAAAAGATTTGTTTAGCTCACTGTTCCGGAAGGGCTCAGCCTATAATCAGCTGGATGCAAGCCACGGTGGGAAGGCGTCAGGGTAATTCTTCAAGGTAGCAGCCAGCAAAAGCACAAAAACAATGAGTGGAGAGCAGGTCTCTTCTCCTTTCTTATATGTAAGTATGCTGCATCCCTGACCTCCACAGGGCGGGAATAACACTCACCGTACCTTTGTGCCGTCCTCTTGCACAGGTGAAAGATATTTGCAAAATAAGAACTTGGGATCCCTGCTAAGTCTCTTAGTTAACTTCTGAGCTACTGAGGTTGCTACAATGAATCAACAGTAACAAAATGTGCCAAGACACATCTTCTTCCCGCAAGGCGTTGTTGCTGGGTATTTGGCCCCATAGATGGGGATACCTGACTAGTAGTGTCCCTACTGTACTCAGGTGTCCCAAATCCTAATGCTCGCTGTCTGCTTTATTCATAAACCTGGTTATCATTGTATCTTTTCAGAGGTCAGATAGGAGAGCAATGCCCTATGTTGTTAAGCTTTCTGACACTTTGCAGACACTTTGCATGTATTCTACCACCGTTGACAAAAGAGAAAGTTAATAGAACTCATAGGTGTATGCATGTAGCTTCACATTTTCAAAAAATCACTCCAAGGTGCTATGCATTGATTGGTAGAATACCAATGGAGCTGTTATTGTTTTCTTTTCTGTTATTTTTTCCCCATTGCCTGAGGTCCTTCAGGTAAAGTGAATAGGAATCTACACTTGTTCACTTGAGAGGCTCGGATTTGAAAATGATTAATTTGATTATTTCTGGGCATTACAAATTAGACACTTTTCCCCAAAGTGACATGTATCCATGTTACTTTATTTATCTAATCACTTCACAATTTATGCACCGATTCATGCAAAGTTGTACATATAGCTGTGAAATACAAAATAGCTGAATCTTACAAGAAGCAGAACACTGCATTTCAAACAAAGGTATGGATAATGAAAATGTAGTTTTGACATACGTTGCAGGCTTACTCTGCCTGAAAAGGGAAGGTTGGGGTCCTGTGCAGGCGAAGGCCTGGGCTCTGAGAGCCTAATATGAAGTGAAATATATTTAGAACACATTTTAGTCATCATAAAACGCCTATTCTATGGCAAATCCAAGGAATAAAATGCTTCACAAGTAATAAAAAATCAGGAATAGGGAAAAGAGAGATGGGAACTTTGCACAGCAAAAGAGGAAAAACCATTAAGGAACAGGAAGATTTTTGGTGGTTCCAGAATAGTAACAACTTACTTTATGGAGTGTGAATCACCCAATCATCATGATGAATAAGATTCCTACAGAAAAATGGACATAAATGCAGAGACAAAAAAAGAATCAAGAAAGATCAAGAAAAGAACTGGGAAGGCCATTTGTTCAACGAGTAATATTTTCTCACAAACTATAAATGACAATTGGAGAAAATATCGAGGGTAACTTTTCACAACTTCATATTGATGATTCAGAGACAGTGAGGAAATTGATGCTTGCCCCATTTTCTTAATTCTATCACCAATGAAAAGAAAAAGAAATTAAGTGGGATTTAAACTGAGAGGTATATTTTACTAATTCCAAAAGAAAAATGTATTTTTTATGTATCCCAAACTCCAATTTCAAAAATCTCAAAATGGAAAATGAAATACTTAAAATCACCACAAAAATATTCAGTCAAAATTTCACATAGTTTGAACATCAGTTTAAATCTATGAATGAGAATGTATGTCCTCAGTTTATCATAACCAAAAATGATTTCTCAATTGCAATTTTATAATAGAAATGAAATGAATTGTGAAATATTCAAATATGTTACATTCCTTAATGCATTACATGTCAAGTATATAAATAGTGTTTATCTATGAAACATGCATATGCATAAATTTTAATGACTCTACTGATATATTTTTCTTCATTTTCCAGAGAATTAGAAAATGATGTATTGATCATGTGTTAACAAGTTCTCCATGATATGCATACATGATACGCATGCAATGACATTAAAATATTGACTGGGATAAAGTAATAAAATGTCTGACAATTAAATCCAGATATTTCTGAGCTGGTTTCCGATGAGGGAAACGCAGCTTCCCCAAGTGCAATGACTGTTGCCGTGAAGCCTGCCTTCCTGCCTCCTGCATTACTGTGAAAATGCACTCGAGTTTCTGTTAATTCTCATTCTCTCCATTGTGACTGAATTGACTTCAAATGCACCTCTAAAATGACATCTGGGAGATACCTTTCAGTATTTTCAAGGAATCGATAATATAACGCATGATGAAATCAACAGCTACTTTGAAGAAAAAGAGACACTACAGTACCCAGTGCTGATTCCATAGCATCATGAAGGGAAAGCCAGCAGTACTATCATTCTTTGTTCAGAGTGATTTTAGTCTGCTTTGTTTTGTTTAATTTCCACATACCTGAAGGTATGGACAGCTATTTTGAACAGAATGAGAGGCACTGTGACAACGATTGTTGACTTCCTTATTGTTTGGTCTTGAAGACCTAAAATGCCTTCCTCATCCTGTTCTGATCAGTTCCACACTATTTTTGTTTTGTATGAATTCTCTGTATGTGAAGATATGGGCAATTATTTGGAAGGAAACAAGAGACAATAGGACAGACAGTGCAGATCTCCGGTTTTCTTGCTTTGAAATCTGTGTCTCTTACATTGTTATTTTACGATCTGTTTGGTTCTGTTTTGTTATGTTTAATTTTACCCTCTTTAAAAATAAAAAATAGGGCCAGGGATTTGCCTCAGCAGCATAAGTGTCTGCCTTGCAAGAGTGTGGTCATGAGTTTGATCCCCAGTAATTAAATTAATTAATTAATTAATTAAATTCATAAAAGGTTTTCACTGAAAAGCAATTGTCATCCAGAAAGTATAAGAGAAATGCATTAAACATATTTTTATATGGTTAGAATTTTCTTTCATCCATGTTTGCAGTACATGATGTTTATTGATCCTCCTTATGAGAATTAGTTCCATGTAAACACCACGTTTAATACTTTGTTCATCCCCTTTCATACTCCCCTGTCCTCTTTTATTTCCAAATAGTCAGTCCTGTACCTTTGGGAAGGCTATCTATCTATTTACTATCCATTGTAAATTTTGCTCTTCATTTACACTTTGAAATTCTCATAAAACAGACACTAAGCAGTTTGGGAGCTGATTTACTTTGACTAACATTATGGTCTCTAGACTTATCCAGTTTTCTATAAATGGTTCTGATTTACTCTTCCCTTTTCAAAGGAATTCATTGTGTATCAATACTACATTCTTTATCTCTTTATGTCTAGATGGACTTGTAGGCCATTTCCCAGGGTTCGTTTTTGTGAGTTTTTCAGCGATAAAGGTCCATATTCATTGGACCCTGTAATGTGACTTCGTAAGCTGTTTTTTGAAGATACCTAGAAATGATCTTCAGTTTAATTAAAAGGAATTCATAGGATACGATGCAGGCACTTAATTGTCAAAACACATTGGCACCAAAATTTCTTTTCAAAAAACTCACAGAAATTAGTAGCATAACAATCTGAACTATCACACACACACATACATCCCACCACATATATGTATATCTGTATCTATCTATCTATATAATAAAAACAAAATATATGTACTTGTGTTTACTTTTTTCTTTTGTTATTTTCTCCTTACTGCATATGGGATTCTTTTTTGCTTCTCAGTATTTTCTTTTCATTTGTGACATCTGTCACATACTTTGGAACTTACTTACTTGACAAACTGATAAAAAAAGGTGTGTGTTGTTTTTTTAAATAGAATGTACTACTTCTCAGCCATAAGGAAGGGTACACTTGAGACACGTACCAGTACATGGAATCTACTGGACACTGCACTGATTGCTGACGTAAGCCATTTGTACATGTGTAAACATCATACCCTCTCCCTAGTGTAAATACACATGCTTTTTTTTTAAAAAAAAAATTCAGATCTTCTTGACATGACAGACATTCACACAAATTCAAGGTTTCCAAGACCCCGTCACTGCCTTGTGTGTTAATATCTCTACGAGCAATGACATGAATTAGGGGGTTCAACTCAACCCCCTGAAAGCTCACCTCAGGAGATCCAGGGAGCTCCTGACACTGAGACCTCCCCCGCCTGAGAAGATGCTAAACCCCAAATGCTCAGTTTCTCTCACAAAACTAAAATGTTTCAGTTCTCATGTGGACCAGGAGCACATGTACGATAAAGACTTGTGCTGTTTTCTTGTGAGAAGTTTCACTTCCGTGCTTAAAAATGGGAGGATGACGTCCCCACATGCATGCCAATTTGCTCCTCATGTGTGTGAGGTTGGAATCACCCCTCCGCCCTCACCCTCCCCGCACATTTCAGTTGCTATGGTAACAGTGTGGCATCCCCTGTCTTCTACAAAGAAAACATAAGGAAATTAATGATTTTCTGAAATGTTATCGAGTACAGTGGAATTTCCTTTGCATTATTTTGATGGATTAGATTTTTTATACCTGAGGTCAAATAAGGTAAAAACTAAAGAGTTGATAGATATATAGCTTAATGAAACTGTGGTTACAGTGACTAGGGTTTTCCTTAGATCTAATGCATCCAGATAAACTAAACTGCAAAAACTGCCCCCCACACATGCACACACACAAACACACACACACACACACATGCACACACACAGATTCAGTCATACATACACACATTCAGAGACACAAGAGTTTAACAGTTACCTTAAGACCACCCCACACTTGATATCTTTTGGCAGTTTTATCGCTGAAGGAGACACATGGTCAGCACAAAGCAGACAAATCACAGGAGTATAGAGAAGAGTCTGAATCCTTTTGGAGCTGCTCTAACTTTCCTGCAGGACTTTGGGATTACTGAGTTCCTGGAAAGAATTTGAACTGTTATAGTATTGCCAGTTATTATTGAAACACAATTTCTCAACTGAAGATACTTTTGAAGTTTTGCAACGCATCCTGGTTGCAGTTGGGTTGTATTTGAGGGCTTTTGTAATTAAACGAGATTAGGAATAACTGAAGCTTAAATTGCACCGGGTAAATGACCTTTGGGTGCATGAGAGAACAATAAACAATCAGTGTGCTAAGTGCAATGATATTTGCTTTTTCTGATGACCTGACATTGGAAGGAGTGATAAAGTACAAGCTGTGTTTCACTAAGAGTGAACGGATATTCAATTAGTTTCTAAACATAAAAATGGTGCCTGCCAATATATAGAGTGTGCCTGGAGGTATCAGAATACTATATTAATATCAATACGATCCACAAATTCATCTCCACAGAAATCTGCCGATGTTCCAAAATAGAAGCCATCCTCCCCTCCAAAATAGTTCAAATCGCTCTCAGGTCTGCCTAATGCCTCTCTTCCACAAAGATATGTGATACCAAATCTTGAAAGAATGGATGCAATCAGAACCAGAGATTTCCTCCTGATATGACTTGATGTTACTGATATTAAACCCATCTCCTTGTGTTCTCTGTCTGTAACCAAAGGATACTATAATGAGCATTTACAATTATGTTCAAGGAATGGTCAGTGTGATTCTGTATACAGTCCTGAACATTAGGGAAATAGAAATAATGAAATGTTGGAAGTTTAGCATTCTCCATTATAACCAAGGATAGGTATTAAAACAGAGTGAGAAGTATATGCGTGCACACACACAGACACACACACACACACACACAAACACAAAGACACGCACACACACCTAAGATTTCTTATCAGATTTCTACTCTTGATTGCTCTCTGTTTCCTCATTTGAACGACTGTGACTTCCTGAAGTCCCTGATTGATGAATGTTGATTTTTCATAGTCCTTTGGGCTTCATGGAAAAGCCAGATGTTGCAAGTTGACAAGTTTGGTGACTAAGGCGAAAAAGGACACAAGATCACACTTTTACGTCTCACGGTATTGACCACCAGCACTCACTACAGTTGGCTCAGAATTCATAGACACTGATGAAAGAAGCATTCCACAAATTCTTCAGAAAGCAGCAGAAACCAAACTCTAAAGAATCTCTGGACTGAGGGGAACAATTCTGAGGGTGACTCGCAGTATTGTGTCTTTCCATTTACTCTTCACATAAAATTGGAATATTGAACTTACTTTTGACCACATTATCTAAATTTTTGTAGACTTATCCATTGTTCCCTCACAATGTGTCAATTAGTTTCATTTATGAGCCAGCAGAGATCTTTATCTTCTGGTCATTTTCCAGTTTAGGGATTAATGAGAAATTTGAAACATTTACGGAGGAACAGTGTCATTGCGTCAATGGCATAACGGTGCATGTATTACTCTGTTTGCCCTATTTATTTTCTTTCCCTATTAATGTGGCCTTAACATTTGCTTGGTGTAGACTGAACCACTCATGACCTGATTTGTCCTGAGAATTATTGTCCTTGGTTTCTTTAATTGAACTTGAATACCCATTGAAAGTTTCAGAGGCTTTAAGATGTTTGCAAAATATTGACTCTAATTACCAGGAGAGATTGTTTTATCCTCCACTGCAGGAAAGGAATGGATGCTTTTTAAACTGCTTTCACTTTACTGCTGCATTATATTTATAGGTTACTGTAGGAAACTAAATTCAAGGCTTTAGCACTGAAATATATCAGCAATTTTGCATGTATCTTTAAAAACGTTTTATCTAGGTCTGATTAACTCATTAAAGAACCCAGGGTGGACTTCAAACTGTGACCCAATCCTTAGATATCTCTGGTATTTCAAGATGCTACCACAATGACCAACTTAAAATGCATATCTAAAGATAAACAGATTCCTCTGAGAAAGTTCTGGATACTGGTAAGTTCCATGACGTTTTCCAATTGGACCGATCTGGAGAGCACTGTCTCTGTTATTGAAAAGTAAGTGTAAGCATACTCTGGAAACTAAAGAGGTCGTATAGGAGCCCTTTCTATAATTTGTGATTCATCACCCATTTCCATTTTTGAGCGTTTAGACATAATTAGACAAATGTCCTTGAAATACCACCTGTGTATTTTGTTCTCTCTTTTGTGCTGAAATATTAGCTATTTAGTCAATACTAATCTTCTCTTGACATTAATATCATGCATAATATAACAAAATACTTGCAAAATATTCTATCACTACCAAGCAGGAAATTGTAGAGCTAAAGGTCAGAGGAGAAACCATTTGTAGACTGGAGACCATGTCAACAGAGCAGGGATGTCACAGAGGCACCGGGTCAGATTCCCCTCAGCAGCTCACCTGCCCTGCTCTTCTGCCTGAGGAAAGGCAGCTCCACCATGGTGCAGATTCTTCTGCTCAATCTTGCTATAGTATTCCCTTGCGCTGACAAAACTGACCCAGCAACGGTAATATGGCTCAGCTTGTCTTGAGTGAGTTCCTCTTTTGAATGTGTGTGTGTTTCTCTCTTTTTTTGGTCAATAATTAAGTTGACATTCATGAGCTTGGTCTTCAATGTTTGAATTCCTAAAAGAACATTTTTATTTTCTGCGCTTGATATTCTTCCCACCAAATTCATCTCCTTTTGCAAAAATGTTGCCACAGAATTGAAGCCTTACATTTTCCACTGTGTATGAAAACGTAGATGTATTTGCATCAGAGCTTGTAATACTCTAGCTGTCTGTTTGAACTTTCAGTCACCTTTGTAGGACTTCCATCCTACAGAGATCAAATCCAAAAAAATCTCTCATAGGATGAGATTAATTATTGAATGTGGACAGGAAGAAGGTGCCACTGTTCACTGTGATGTTAGAGGCAAGCAGAAGTCAATCCTCTAACGTTTCCAGTGAGATCTTTCTTTTATAGATCAATGGAGATTGGCACACAATTTCCCTGTCCTCTGACAACAGAGAGAAGATCGAAGAGAACGGGTCACTGAGAATCTTTTTCCATCACACACAGTGCCTTGAGGATTGCCTTCAGATTGCATTCAGAGTTTACGCCAAGTAAGAGAAATTTGCTGAAATCTAACAACCACAGTGCCTGCCTACTGACAAGAAGTCTCATGTTTAGAGTATAATGCAAAATCACTGTGATGAACTTGGCCTAAAATCTGAGCAAGATGGAGTTGTCGTCCATAGATGTGAACATGATTTGTGACTGTAGGTATTTTTAGTTTTCCTCTGTGAGCATTGGTCAGGTCTCACCTCTATCTATGTCTTTGCTGTATAGATCTCAGAATGACCATATTGAAATATTATCCCA
>PVJX010035958.1:0-18066 GCA_004027295.1 Dolichotis patagonum | reverse complement strand
CAGTACTACTCCATCTGACTTACCAACTACTGGTGTCTGTGTCCAAGCCTGGATCTTGGTGGGTCACAAGGGGTCCCCACCTGGGGTCATCTGGCCACATATGTGTGCAGCCGCCACTGCTGGTGACTTGGTGGGTCACCAAGGGTCCAATGACTGGGGCAGTCTGATCTCTCTTTTTAAAAGAAAATAAGATCTGAAAAATTTCAGAAACATTTGATCCCATTTCCATATTCCTACTCTGCCTGATGAACCAGTCTTCTGATACTGGTGTACATGATAGTCTTGCAGTATCTGTACCTCCCATAGATGTATTCATTTAGAAAACATATATGCTAGTGGTTTTCTCTTCAAAATTTTCTGTAAAAATATCATGTTATGCATAACATTTATACATTTTGCATCACAATTTATGTTTCTTTTAGCAATGTATTCATGTCAACATCTCAAGATAGAGAACAAATTTTAATTTCTATGTGCTTCCCCATCATCTCAATACATAAAACCATACACAGTCCCCTAATAAGGGAAGGTTTGGGTATTCCACATTTTTGCTATTACAAACTTTGTTCTGGACATCTTCAATCATGTGTCCTTATCTATGCACATACACCAGATTCTATCTAGAGTGGTCACTAGGAAGGAAAACAGCTAAGTCCTAAGCTCTGAGCATCTTCAGTTTACCAGACTAACAAAGAGTTTTCAGAGTGAATTCTTGTTTTCATCATTAATGATAAAATACCTGTTTCCCACATTCTCATCAACATTTGTACAATCAAATTAACTTTTGCCAAATTGTTGTACAGGTGGTAGTTTATTATTGATTTCATTTTCAGGTCACTAATTATTAGCATAATAGAGCAGTTTTTCTTGTGTTTATTAGACGTTTGTTTTATCTTTTTTATAAATTGCTGGTGCCCATTTCCTTTTTAATTCCTTGCTTTATTCTTATTGATTTTAGAAGTTCTTGAAAAATGTAAGCAACAAGAAGCAAGAGCGTTTCCTGAGATCCGCGCCATGCTGGAACTTAGGGCACCGAACCAACCAGTAAGCAGCCTGCCGCCTACCAGGGCGCAGGCTTAGAATCAAACATACCGCATCCCTCCCCACCCCCCATCCCCGTTAACAATTGGGATCCAGGGATCTGGATATCTCTTAGTAGATGACCATATTTGGTACAGCAAGTCGGGGGAGTTTCCTTCTACTATCTCTGAAGGCAGATATTTCTATCGCCGTTTTGCTTTGTCCTGATTAATGGTGTTGCTCTATTCAATACTCTGTGTTGATGTGTTCTATAATGTTGTGTATTTCTTTGATTTTGCTGAACCTAGTAGAAGACCAACTATTGTGAAGACAACGAGATATACAATATTGCCTGTTACTGTTGTCCTGGTGACCTGCTTTGATGTTCTGTGCCAATTTCACTATACTGTCTCAATTGGCTTTATTCAATCCTGTTTTTTTGCAACTGTTTGCAGTGTCACTGTGTGTTCACTTTGTATGCCTTAATTTTGTAACATGAACAGCTATTTCTGGGAGGACAGTATGTGGTTTGTCAACTAGTGATTTATGGTTTTTTTTTTTTGAGGTTTTGTATTGTTTCTACCCTTTTTTTTTCTGTATTGCTTTTTTTTCTCTTTAAATAAAATTAAAAAAAAAGAAAAAGAAAAATGTAAGCATTATAATCACATTCTTTAAATCAGCCAGTGGCTTGTTTTTTAACTTTACATTTGATACAATGTTTGTTCTGTGTAAACTTTATCATCATCATGGTCAAATTTATCTGTTTCATAGCTGATACATTTTTTGGTGGTGGTTCTAGAGACTGAACATAGAACATTTACACACAGAACATTGATCTATATCCCCATCCCTTTTTATTTTTTTTAAGACAGAGTCTTATTAAATTGCCCACACTGAACCCAAACTTGCAATCCTCCTACTTCAACTTTCTATAGTGCCAGGACTGGAGGCATGTACTGTAATACCCACTTATTTTTTGTGTCTTATCTAAGAAGCTTTTTTTTTTCCTTACTGAAAGCCATGTGATAATTAACTGTGGTGTCAACTTGAATTAAGAAACACTGAGCTAATTGGTTTAGCACAATTCTGGCTGTGTTAGAACGATGGTTGGGATGAAGAGACAACCCAAACTGGGTATGGGTGGTGGCTGGTACAGGTCTGTAGCCTGTATGGATTGAAAACAAAAGACGGAAGTCTCAGCTCTGTCCTTGAGGAGCTCTTGTCCTTATGATCACCTTTGGGTGACAGTCTCCAGCCTTGCAACACAAACACTCTGCTTCATGATGGGAACTAGTAAGAGGCTATGCAGTGAGACCCTGAAGTCTTCAACAGGATCTGCTAGCTCTCCAGAATGTGGAAGGCCCTTTGGAACCTGCTGATAGTTGCAGAGGCCTCTGAGTATCTGGATGGCTGAATCCTGGGACATCAATTTCCATTCCCCAGCTGTCATTCTGGAGCATAGGGCCCTGGGACCCGCTTCTTACCACACAGACTTTCACCTCTGGAGCACAGACTTTCACCTCTGCAATTTTGAACTTGCAAATAGTGGAAGCCTCGCTAGTTCACATTCCTTCAAAACATTTTTCCTATTGTCCTTTTGAGAGTACTTGGCTTCTTTTTAATGTAATTATTTTTCAGCAAACAAATTCTCCTCTGTTCCATGCCTCTGTAAACTGCAACTTTAGCAGATCTTCCTTCTTGCCAAACTTGAAACTTTTAAAATCATTCAACCAGGCAGTTTTCTTTTACTTTTCAGTGTAGTGATGACTAAAGCCTCAAACAGTACCCATGCCAAATGAGTAGACCCTCCTATTATTTTCTTATACAGTTGACCTGCTATAGCACATTTTGGAAATTTAAATTTGTTGCAAAATAGGTGATACGCTAAGAAAAACTATAAGCATAGTACAAATCTCTAATTTGTCTCTGTGTTACATCATCAGTGAGAAACATGAGGTAAATGCAAAGAAATGCATGCAGTGTAATCAAGACAGCAGCGAATATATAAAATTCATGCATCCATGTACCTCAGCTATTTACCAGGTACCTCAGTTCCTAATATGTTATAAGACGCATTCACATATCGCTGGTGATACAACCTGTTACAATCTGCTGTTAAAGTCTATTAATATATATTTTCTTCCTAAGTAAAATAAAAAGAATTCTTGTTTTTTGGAATGTCTAGTAGGTATGGTCAAAACTCAAAATTACAGATAGTAGTACATTGGGGAGATCACGAGTTCTGTTTTGGTCTTCTAACAGTTAGCAATTAACTTCCTACCAAATTATGAATGAGATACATTCACTGAGGTCTCTGTTCTCTTTTTGTGGTTGTGGTTGTTGCTGTTGCTGTTGTTGTCATTGTTGTTGTTCCTTACAGATATTTTCATCCCAGTCAACTAGTGATCTCCCTTGGTCCTATATATTAGTGATCAGTCAAGAGTTGGGAAGAAATATGTCAACCGCAGTTTTGATTTGGAAACTCAGCTCTATCAAAATTTCAGCAAATTCACAGCCTGACTAAAAGCAGTCTTGCCTTCCAAAGATAGACCTCCAGGTTTGTCTGATTTTTCTCGGGACTTTTCAACAATCTCCATTGTATATTAGTATTTTTATAGTCAGATAGAGATTTAGACAGAGTTTTAGGATTTAAACCTCAGTTTTACTAAAATATCCCATTTTTTATCTGTATTGTGTTACTGAGTAAAAGCCTGCTAGTAACTTAACTTTTCTTCCTTTGAGAATTTATCTTTTCCCTCTAGCTGCTATTTTAACCTTCTCTTTGTCTTGGGATTTTGCAGACTCAGTATGGTTTTATTCATGTGGATGTCTTTGCTTGAAATATATTGTGCTTGTTGAATTGCTGAGTTCATGTTTATATATCAAGTCTGGAAAACTCTCAGTCATTGTCTTTCGTAAGTTGGACTTTCAGGTATTTTGTCTGGTACTCCTACCAAATGTATATTGATCTTTCTACCCTATCCTCCACATTTTTAAAACTTCCTTTCACATTTTTACCTATCTGCATTTCCAGAGCATATTTTGAATAATTGAATTTTTTTAACTTTCAAATGTCTTTTAATTTGGTGAATTTTTATTTGTCTTTATTTAGTTATTCTAGTAATTTATCAGGGATTACCTGATTATTTTTGTCTTTCTTATGATTTAAATAATGCTAATCTTGCTTCTCAAAGACCATAAGTTCTATGAGTGGATGGGGTGTCAAAAGTGTGCCTCTATCACATAGCACAGAACTACTCTTTTTGCATATCTAAATCAACCGATTAGCCAACATTTGCATTTTAATATAATGGTTTTATTTCTAAAACATCTATTTCATTATCTTATCTGCTTATTTCCCATAGTATTTTTCTTAAGTTTTAATTCTTTCATCTGTATTTTAATAATAAATCTACGGCCCCCTCATATTGTTCAAACTGTGAATGCTCTACTCTAATTTATGTGTGAATGTGTGTACATATATTTTGGCTACTTTCTGTTCAAAACAGGTTATTTTCTTGTATGTTTTACGATTTGGGATTAAGAATTTATCTACACTAAGTCTTATCTATGGAAATTTTGTATGAATTGAATTGAAGAAACTTCATCCCAGAGTTTAGTGCTTTGCTGAATTTTGGTACCAAATTTCATATAGAGTTCATCCTTACAAGTTCATAAGTAATGTCAAAAACATAATTTTGAACCCAAACCCCTCATGAATTTCAACCCTGGGATTTTAAATTCTTATGGATGCATTGTTACTATTTCAACCAAAATCTGAGCATGTCAAATCATCTTTTCTTTCCTCTTTTTTTTAACCGTTTTTTGTTTCTTTCCCATACCAAAAGGATTATTTTCTAGCTTTCACTTTCAAATAGTGTACTGTAAGTATTTTGCAGTTCCACTAGCTCCAACTCCCCACCTCGTATTTTCTAAAAGTGTCATTTTATCCTTCAGTTACTAAAACGAATCCCCTAGATGATTAGGATTTAAAAGCAAACACCTCCCCAAACAGTCACATTATCCATTTGTATGCTTAGTACTTTACATTAAATTTCATAAGAATTTCTGACACTGGAAAATTTCCATTTTATTTGCTTACAGCTCATTCATGCATATAAATAAATGTTGTAGTAGTCTAGCTACCATACATAAAATTTTTTGCAGGTGAGTTTTCTGTGTGTCTACTTCACTGTCTTATTAGAACTAGAATTATCAATACTTCAACTCACTCCAAGCTGGTTTTCATCCCCATCATGCTCCCAAATCTACTGTTGTTTTTATTTAGTTTATTGGTATATTTTAGGCATATGCAATCACATTCATCATAAGAAATTTGTACCTGGTGTCACTGATGACATTTATGGTGTCACATCCAGTGCATGGTCTTTTCCCCTTACTCAGATTTTTACCATTATTAACAAACTAAGTTCCCCATCATTTTAAATGTGTTCTAATCTTGAGTCTTCTAATAAACTCTTTTGGCTTTGCTATTTCTATTAGCAGGTTCTCTCTGCCTCTGCACCATCCTTTTCTCCTCTGCCCAGCTCAGTCTTAGATACTTATCTCTTAATATATATTTTCTCCCCAAGTGACTTCACATCCCATGGCTTTAAACATGCATATTTATGTCAGTGATGCCCAAATACTAGCCTCTACCACAGTCTTCTCCTTTGAACTTCATGTTCAATTGTCTAAAGTTGTTTTTCAGAAGAAAATGTCAACATTTCACAAGCATTTCAAACACATTCGTAATTGAAATACTGATCCTCACAATCCTCCCTTAGTCTTTTATATCTTAGCAAATGCTCCTTCAAAGAGACATGGAGAATCTTTCTTGATTTCTAATTATCCCGCACAATCTCTCCATATCACATATACCATAATCCTTAATTATACGCACTTCTCTTTTTCTCCAGTACCATCACACTTGTCTAAACATCTCTTCTCAGAATTACTGTAATAACTTCTCTGTTGTTTTCTACTCCTCTCCTTTCCCTTCTAACTCATTCTCTACTCAACAACTAGAGTACTCATTAAATTTTAAAGTAAATTATGCTATTTCTCTGGATAAAACCCTTTAGTGGCTCCCCACTGCATTTTAGATAACATAAATGCCCTACGTTACACCTACCCTGTGTGAGGTGGCCTCTGCCACCCTCTTAAGCGCTCCTCGTATCATTCTCTGCCTCCGTTTGCTCACTGTGCTGCAACACACACCGGCCTGGTTCAAGTTCCCCGATTCTCTAAATTCTTTTCCAGATATAAACACAATGTCCTTGTGCCCAAAATGTTTTTGTATCTTCTGTACATGCCATTCTTTCCTTTTGATATTTACTCATAAATCAAAAGAAGAGAGAATGATTGGATCCAGTTTCCAAAGTTTTAGCCAACTCTAAGGCAGAAACATCACGGTGGGCGGGAGTAGGGGAGGAAAACTGCTCAACTCATGCTGGCTGGGAAAGAGCTGAGGAAAGCCAGAGATGCAAGACCCAAGAACCAGACACAATCCCCAGATCATTGCACATGACCCACTCAGATACATCCCGCAGCATGTGTCACTAATCTCTGAAGAGTCTCCTAGACAATCAAGATTAACCATAACTAATTCTATCCATTAGCTTTCCTATTGTTTTTCTTTTATTTGAAAGCAAAAAAAAAAAAAACAGAAAAATCAAGAAGCAAACTAACAATTTAAAAACAACAATAAAAGCAAAATGACAACAACCACAAAATTAAACAATAGCAATATAGGATTTAAAAACAACATGATAGGAATTCGACAATAGTTGTTATATTGCATATTGTTATCCTCAAAGTAATTGCTCAGGCTACCAGATACAGGCATGCAAGACTGATCAAACATTATACTTTTCCTATGAGCAGTTTTTTTTTTCATCTTACTATGTCTACTTCAAATTTTGTATCTTATTTACTCTTTCAGTTTCTTATGCTAACAAGACAATACGGTGGTTACACATTGCTCACTGTGCTGGAACACACACCGGCCTGGTTCAAGTTCCCTGATTCTCTAAATTCTTTTCCAAATATAAACACAATGTCCTTGTGCCCAAAATGTTTTTGCTCACTGTGCTGCAACACACACCGGCACTGATTTATTTCACTCATGAATATGGTTTCTAGTTGTACACATTTACCTATAAAAGACTTGAGTTTATCATTCTTTATGGCTTAGTAGTATTCCATTATATTAAAAAAAAATCTTTTTTTATCCATTCCTAAGTTGATGGGCATTTAGATTGTTTTAAAGATTTAACTATTACAAATTGTGTATATTATTATCTTCAAAGCAACCAACAGGGGAATAGCTGGGTCAAATAGAACCTGTGATTCTATTTTCCTGAGGAATCTCCATACTAATCTCCATAGTGGTTATATCAGTCTACACCTCCTCCATCAATGGAAAAGGGTTTCTTTTTCCTCACACCCCCACTAGCATTTGTTATTAGTTAATTTTTTGATGTTAGCCATTCTTTCTGGAGTTAGATGTTATCTCAGTGTTGTTTTAATTTGCACTTCTCAAATAACCAATGGTGTTAAATATTTTTTCTTATTTTTATTTATTTATTTAAATGTTAAATGTTTTTTCATATTTTTGTTTGCCATTTGTATTTCTTCATCTGAGAATTCATATTCATCTCAGATGCCCAATTTTGGACTAGGTCTTTAAATTTGGGGGGCCTGATATTTTCAATTCTTTATACATTCTAGATTTTTAAAAAAGAAATACTTAGGAATCAATCTAAAGGAAGTAAAAGATTTATACATTGAAAATTACAACACTCGAAAAAGAAATTGAGGAAGAATTCAGAAAATGGAAGGATATTCCTTGCTCGTGGATAGGAAGAACAAACATCATGAAAATGGCCATACTACCAAAACTGTTATTCAGACCTAGTGTAATCCTGATTAAAATATCATCAGCATAACTCACAAATCTAGAGAAAACATTCATAACATTCTTACGGAACCATAAGACACCTAGAATAGCAAAAGCAACCTTAGACACCAAAGGTAAGGCAAGAAGCATCACAATCCTAGACTTGAAATTATACTATGAATCTGCTATAATAAAATCAGCATGGTACTGGCCAAAAAATAGACCTGAGGATCAATGGAACAGACACAAGCTACAGAAGATACAGACACAACTACAAAGACACTCACCCACCTTATCTTTGACAAAGGAACCAAACATGTTTACTGGAAGAAAGATAGCCTCTTTAATACATGGTGCTGGAAAAACTAGATCCATGGCTATCACCATGCACTAAAGTCAAAACAGACCAAAGATCTAAATATTAAGACAGAAATGCTAAACCTACTGGGAGACAAAGTAGGTAGAAATCTTGAGGACACAGGGATAAGCAAAGAGTTCATGAACAAAAACCAAGCTGCATGGGAAGTACTTCAAAGAGTCACCAACCAGGATTTTGCCTTATTAAAAAGATTTTGCACATTGAAAGAAATCACCATCAGAGTAAAAAGAACACTCACAGATTGGGAAAAGATTTTTGCCAACTATCCCTCAGACAAAACTTTATCATTGTTGACACAAAATATTTGACCTTAAGGATCAGAGGTTCATTGTGACTCATGATTAGACAGGTAGTGGAGGAAAGTTGCTAAACTTGTGGCAGCCAGGAATGAAAAGTGGGTTAGGAAAGCCAGAGATGGAGGACCAGAGATCACATGTAGTCCTCAAAGTTATGCACCCATGATCCATCCACTTCTAAGATCCCCACATCCTATCATCCCTCTGACCTACGAATTCATCAGTGGTTGACCACTTCCGAGGTTAGTGCTCTCACAATCCAATCACCAGTAAAAGAATACCTTAATCCAGTCAAGTTGGTGATTAGACTGGCACAGACATCAATTAACATGCCACCTCTTCCAGAGTTGAAATGGGATGTCCAAGGAAATTCTTTGTCGTTTTACCTAAATGACGGTTCTCTTTATTGTTATGTCCCATTTTACACTATTTTTCCTTTATAAGAATTTTCATGATACTTTTGTTTTCTCATTAATTTTTTGGTTTCCTACTTAAGTCTTACTTCCATTAAGGCAGGGACATTCTATTTTGTCCATTCATTTACTATTACAGTAACTGACACTAAATTGCTCTCAATAAATATATGTGGAATTGCAGTATGGCCCCCCAGTGTGGAAACTTTTTACAGTGTAGCAATATCAGCTTCTGTATGCACATGTGTAGTTGTGATGTAACTCTGCAACATAAATCATACCCAACCAGACTGTAGAATATTAATGTATACCCAACCAGATTGTAGATGTTAGTGTATGTGCATATAAGGGAGACAAAGACACAAGAATTGTATAAAAGGGTGCAACTATGCCATGTTTGACACTCAGCCTTTGGATATAAATCCAGGGTCAGTGACAGCATAAATAAAGCTGCTTCCTGGGGAAAAAGGCCTCAGTGTCCCATCTCTACTCAAAAATCCCCCAGCGTTTCTGGGGACTTGTGACCAGGATCAGAGATGGTGTATTTACACCTTGTTTGTTAATGAAGTCCAAACCTTGAAGTACATAGAGGATGTGACCTCACCTGGTGCCAGCAGATCATGTGATCCACAGGGAAGGTTGGCCCACATCCCTCCATGATATGCCTAGGTGAGAGCTTTAGATGCACATGGAACCCCAAGGGCCAGGAACCAGTTCAGATAATACTGACCACCAGATTTGGTAAGACCTGGGTCCTATTTGGTAGTCCTGCCCTTAAAGAGGCCGAAAGAGAGACTAAGCACCTTCCAGAGTAACCTGAGTAAATTTCATTGAAATTGAAACCACAGCTCTCAGGAACTAGGGGCAAATTAGAATACCAGGGTTGCTCCAGTAGTTCTGAAAGGAATGAAACCGCAGCCCCAAGGTGCTGGGGCTGGATAGTGGATTGGAGTCATTGTATGTTTGTGTGTAACAAGATGGACAGTGGGAAGATTCTGACCTGACCACAGAGGCAAGGAGGTGGAGAGTCCCAATACACAATTCTGTGACAATCTTCATACAGGTGAGGGTGACAACAAGCCCCTAGAGATTTGCAAATGCTAAAAGTTGTTTCAAATATCTCTGCTAGGAGAGTGGCTGGAGATGGCTGAAATGACTGCGTGACCCTTCCTATTGAAACCCTTCTTGTCTCTTGCCTCTCCAGTGTGTGAAAGTTGTCTAACAGAAGGAGGAATGGGTAGAAAGCAGAGTACACTGACTCCTCTAGAGTGCATGTTAAAGAATCTTTAAAAAGCATATGCAGATGACCGTAGTAATAAACTGACTCCCAGAAAGCTCTGGACCTTCTGTGAAATTGATTGACTATCCTTTGGGATAGGATGGCCCACTGAGGGCTTGCTTGATAAGGAAATAATTAGCTAAGTGTTCAGTGTTGTTACAAGAGACCAAGACCATCCTGACCAATTTCCTAATGTTGATTTTTGTCAAGACATCTTGGTGTGCCCCAGAGATGGAGCCTTGGGCTTTCAGGACAAACAGAATGGAAAATAAATGTGCTTCCCAGTTAGGACACATTAAGAAATCATGGGGTTCAGGGAACAAAACATCCCCTGACAGGGTCAGGGTCAGGGTCAGGTCAGAATCTTCCCACTGTCCATCTTGTTACACACAAACATACAATGACTCCAATCCACTATCCAGCCCCAGCACCTTGGGGCTGCGGTTGCATTCCTTCAGACACTTGTTAAAGACCTGGGGCAACAACCCGTGGATGAAAAAGTGAAAAGAAAGCTAATATGATAAAGTATTGCTACTTCGCTTGGCCACAAACCCTCATCCTTGCTGCATCCATCTTCTGGCCAAAATTTAGATTGGAATGAGGACTATATATATCAATTTCTGATTGAATTCGTCAATGATAAAAGACCAGGATCTCAGAAGGCAATACACTGATTACACCTTGCACTGGTGACAGGAACTTGTCCTCTTTCCCCTAAAGTCTCAGAGACTAAACAAGAACAGAGAGGATTCATCTTTGGTTCCCTCCTCAACACGGGACCCTCTGAAATCCCTACCCCCAGCCTCTCACTCCCAACACCCCAGACGGATGGATGGCTCCACCTCAACAGAGCTGGTGCTGGCCAAGAGGGCCCAACTCCATGGCCACAGCTTAATGAGATGAGGAGGAAGACTGCCCTTTCCTCTGCTCAAAGAAAATTAAAAAGTGCAACTCCCCATGTCCCAGGGAAACAGCATTAATCATAAGGTGTCCGTGCTGTGGTGTCGAACTCAATCCAGAGTCACAATAGGAGCCCATTATTACAAATCTTGGCTAGTTGATAAATTTCTTTTGGCTTCCAATTTAAATTGGTACTTTTTACTTAATTGCTATGCTTAAAACATTTCTTAAGGATTATAAATTCCTAAACTACAATAACAGGATGAACTTGCTCTTTTCTCTACTCTCTGTGGGTGTTAAAATAAGAGCAGGAATTCAAGGTTACTTGGAAGTCTGTTGACAGCCAGTCGAATATAAAAATGTAACAACCTGACCAAAGGTCAGAAAGAAGGATAGTATAACCAAAATTATAGAAAAATAACTTAAAATCAGATGCTGGGCTATGTAGAAAAAGGGGGTAACTCAGACCTTTTTAACTGTGTTTCTGTTGGTTACCAAAATGGTAGGGGCTGGAGAGCGGGAGAGCCCAGCGCCTCCCACGATGTGGGAGGGGAAAGGAGGCACCTGGCCTCTGCTTTCTCTAATATGTGACCTACAGCTAAATTAAAAGTTTTTTCCTCCAAAGGTAAATTAGAATATAAAAGGATAAAACCTCAAGGCTGTCCCCCTTCCCACCTCCTTACTGGTGTTAGTTTATTGCAAGAAATGTCTACGCTAATTAGTCACCCCAAAAAGTTATGACTAGTAAGTGTATGATGAATCTGCAACAGATTATTATAACTATAGCTCAACATGGCCAATATTTTTAAGAGTGCATTATGATCTAAAAGTAATTGTTTATGTGTCTATATCCTTTTTTGTTTGTTGGTTTAAGATACCTAAAGCAATTTTATTATTCCTTTTCTGTAGCTTTCCCTACTCCTGTAAAAACCAGTTATCAAGGGTTTTAGAAATAGTTAAGTCCACTTAAACGGTTACAGAATGAGGGTTAAAAGACTTCAGAGTCACATGAGACAAGTAGAAGCCTTGGAGTCTGAGAACATAAAGTTACATATGATTTAAACTGTATTTGCTTCTATATGTGAACCTTAAATTCTATGTTCTACTTAGGTCACCTTACAGATAAATAGATGCTCTTGACTTTAGCACAAATGCTTGTGGTTCACATAGGTTAACAAGTAGACTAACTTAAATCAGATGACAAAAATAAAGATACTTTCAAGTTATGATTCCATCCAGATTGTTAGGTCATCTAGATAATCTCAAAAACTAACTTCATAAATGCAATGCCTATTATTGTCTGTGTGAAAAAACTTGAGTTTTTCTTTGGCCAAAGATAATATACAAAATAGCTTAAAATGTTAAATGTTACAATGAGTCATCTAAAGCAATTGTAAAGGTGACTAAGTGGGAACCCCTTAAGCTTGAAGAACCATTGGATAAAACTGCTCTCTTTGATTGAAAGAGCAGCTACCTAAATCAAAATTTGTCCAGTTTTTCCACTAATGGGTGACCTGTCCAGTTCTCCCAGATCTATGGTACCATACCCCAACAGTTATTAAATAAGTTATTATGAAGTGGTTCTAATAAAAGGTTAAGCTCTCTGTGTCTAAAGCAATAAGGTTTTCTGAATAGGATGCTCTCAGTTAACTTATATATATTGCCTTTGATTAAGTAAGCATTCTGTTATTGTATAAATGAGATATAATTATATTGGTTAATAAGTCTATGTGTGTAAGAAACCCACTAGCCAGCCTTTCTTGTAAGCCATGCAAGCCGCATGGGTTCCAGGAAGAGAAAAGTTAGAGAGAAACCTGGTGCGTGAGCCTACCGGTGCGTGGGCTGAGAATCAAACACACCCACCACCACCCGTAAGCAACCAGTGGATTTGGAGGACAGGCTGAGTTGATAGCAACTAAGATACATAAAGCAACTAAATGGGTGTGTTGTTTGGTTGATTTTTCAGGCTTGGGTTCAGCGGTATGAGCATCTCTTGGGAAGACAACAGTATGCCATATAGCAAATATAGGGGATTTCTTTCTAACTAGTCTTTGAAATTCAATATTTTTCTCATTATTTTGCTTTGTTCTGATTGTTTTGCTTTATTCAATATTCTGTTTTGATTGGTTTTATTCTGTCTTGTTTTTGGTTTGATTTTGCTATACCTGATGGAATGGACAACTATTGTGAAGATAACAGATATACTACGGTAGCTATTGCTGTTTTCCTAGTATCCTGCTTTGAAGCTCTGCACCAATTTTGCTGCTTTGTTTTGATTGGCTTTGTTCTGTTTTATCTATCTAAATTTTACTATCTTCAAAATTAAAAAAAACAAAAAAGAAATGTCTGTTTGTGGTCATTAACACTGTTTCCTAAATTTATGAGTTCTAAAAATTTTTTAAATTCTTCTCAACACACAGTTGAAAAGAATTCTATAAAGCCTATTTTTTAAAAAAATCTAAATTTTGCATTACAAGTAAAAACTAGGTAAATATATATAAAGATCTCTATGTACCTGTGATGCTAATTATTACTAACTTTACAGCATATTAAATAACTTCATGTTTTTCTCAAGTGTATGGGTTTTTTAAAGATGTTGGACTTGAGAAAAACATCTTCTCATTCTGGTGAGCCCAAACTACAGTTGTTTATGATGTGGACTTTTTCAGGTTTATATTTATGTGATTGTTCCATAACTGTGTTACAATGGTTTGATGTACCTACATAGTTGTGACAATATCATTATGATGATTACCCATTAAGCATTAATAACCTTAATAAACTGTAAAATACATCTATAAAACAAACAAGCACATTCTACTTAAATATCATTCTGGTAACAAATGGTTAAAAGATAGCAAATTAGGCAAAAAAAAGCTTCTGTGTATCATTTAATATTTTGCAATTAGACAAAAATAACTGACTAAAAAGTCATTTTATACTAAGATAAAATTTAAATATGTGTTTCATAAAGTAGCAAAAACCTAATATTCTAATATAATGATGCCATCATGACTGTTGTGATAATGTTTATTGTCTTCAATCTCAAGTTGTCTCTATAAAACTTTATAACTATTATCTGTTAACAATTGGCAGGGAGTTAACTTCTATGATTGGTAATATATAACTGTTCCCTGGTCATATTATATATGTTAAGGTGCTTGATATCTAGATAAGATTATAAGACTAAATCTACTGCTCTCACTGCAATACTGCTTTAACCGATCTCCTGGGTGTTCAGCAACTGAGGTTTGGGACCAAATTTAAAAGAGTAACCTGGCTAAAAGGATAGTTAATATTTTGGCCCTGGCCCTCCAAGATCAACAAGGACCCAGGATGGGAGGAGACCTATCCTGCAAGATCCTACAATGTTGGTAAGTCAACCAACCTCCTAAACAAAAGATTTTTAGACCACAAAGAACAGGAATCAGGAGGGTCACTAAAGAGACAAATGTCTTCTATGTTTCCACAGGAAGCTACATGGTCAAGCAAGACCATGACCCATCCTGGTGGTTAACACTGACAGAACAGCTGACAGGTTCTACACATGGTCCCACAAATTAACACCTGGAAAGCCTGAACGGGTCTGGATATTTGGCCAAAAAAAGATTAATTTTGACTAATACTAGTCTTACTTTAACTTGGTCTTAAATGTCTAGCAGAAAAGTATAACCAAACATATAAAAGTTATAATAATATAGATTAGACATAAGCAAGGGCTCCAATCACTAACTTCTGCCAACCACACTGGGAGATAGGTCTAAGATCGGGCCAGTTACAATTGTCTTTTCCATTCTAGTGCTCATGGTTTGGTCATATATGCCTTAAGGTTTATTTATTCTTGCCTAAGGACCACCCTTCCCAAAGCATCTTCCACACCTTATCTGGCTAATATGCTCCAGATGAAGGAACACAACAGAGAGAATGAACTTCTGCTCACAGAGATTGAATAAAAAGAGTACGAAAATATGAGAAGGGAGAATTATGAGAAACTGCCACCCTGTATTTTCTATCAAACAATACAAACAGAAGTGCCTCTATCTTAAATTTAATTTCACCCTAGGCTTCCCTCCTCTACCCTGCACACCAAGTTGAAGTTGTTATGGTTATAAAACATCTGCATCTTGGACTCCAGGAGCAACTCATACCAAGGACATTCACTTCCCTGTGTCCTCAACCCCCTTTATCAACCTTGCTCAGCAGCCCTTCAGGCTTTTTCCCTTTTGAAATTCTGTATGGGTAACGCTTCTCTTGTTAAGGATATAAGGGGAGATTTAAAAGAGCTTGGGAACTTCGTTCTGAGACAACAGATACAAGCTTTAGGCTCAGCCTTAGCCACCCTACAACAATGGATTAAGGAAGGATTATCTGTGAGTTCCATCACAAATGCTCACTCTTTCAAGCTGGTATATGCCATGTAGGAAAGCGAATGGAATGTCCAATGCCTGACATCCCTCTGGAGGGGCCCAGTCACTGTTATACTACCCACCTCCACTGCAGTAAAAGTGGATGAGATCATTCCCTGGATTCACTAAGTAGACTAAAGCCAGTATCTCAAGACTGGAGTGTGTCCCTGACTCCCTGGTGCTGTACAAACTGACACTACAGAAGAAGCAGTGTGTGACCTCAGAAACACCACTGAAAGACAACAGCCTGCTCTAGTCACCCTGGAGGCTGACCATTCTGTGCACAGAAAAAACCTGATGACACCACTGACTGGTGATACATATGAGCTACATCTTTTCTGTGACATCTATAATGTACTGCACTTAACTGTATTTGAGGCGCTAGCCCTGCCTTTCGCCATAGCCCTTAATGAGACTGCCCCAGCCAATGGGAAATGTGGCAAGTGCCTCCTGCTGGCCCTCACTTCCTCTTGTGGGTGGGAGGTTTTGTGGTTTGGGGTACTTTTCCTAGGGATCCCACTGATGAACCTGAGTTCCCTATCGTGTGACCTGTGTATTTACCTAACCAAATCAGGCCAGAATTAGTTTGCCACACCCACTTCTAATGCTTAGGGATGATCCAAGGACCTGCACATGCAAAACGACAACCTAGTCTACCTAACAACATGAAAATCAGTCCACCATTTCAACAAAGGTACTCCCTGATTGAGGAACGATTCAAAGTCTGACACTTTCAAGGTAAAGGACCATTAATTAATAAAACCAGTTATAAATCCCTGCCTGCCAGTACTGGTATTTTCTTTAATGTGCATGCTGCCATTAGTCAAAATCCCTGAATAGTCCAAACATGTGGAGGGTTACCATGAGAATGAGAATACAGGCTCAGTGATAAGTATACATATGCTGTACTTCTCCCAGACTAGCCAGGGACTTGTGTATTAGACACAATCTGCCTATCTTTCTTTCTACTCCTACTTCTCAGGAAAGAACATCTGGGGGTCCAAGTATGAGGGCAGAGGGGGACTCATATAAAACAATGAACCCTGAAAATTGGCAATTGAAAAGACTATGGATGACCCCTTAATGTATAAATCAGTATTAGGATTCTGCTACCTGGACAGAGGCTAAGTCCTGGGGCTACCACACCCTCATTTATATGCTAAAATGCATAATTAGACTGCAAGCAGTTGTGGAAATTATAACTAATGAAACTGCCAAAACTCAACTTCTGAGCCAAACAACAGGCCAAAATGTACACTGCTATCTATTGGTATCACTTGACCTTGGATATCTGCTCGCTTCCGAGGGAGGTGTTTGTGGAAAATGTAACCTAAGCAACTGCTACCTACAAATAGATGATGAAGGAAAGGCCATAGTGGAGATTACAGACTGAATGAAGAAAATTGCTCATGTTCCCAGCCAGACCTGGAAAGGCTGGAATCATGGAGAATTGTTTGGAGGATGGTTTTCAACTTTGGGGAAATTCAAAACCCACATAGGTATCACACTCCTGACTTTGGGAACCTGTGTGATCCTGCCTTGCCTGGGCTTCTTTGGTTATACATTCTGCCTCCAGCCTCATTGAGACAATGGTTGAAAGAAAAACAATCGCACATGCAATGATATTATAGAAATGTAAACCTCTGAACCGGGATGATGCTATTTGACCAAAAATAGAATAGGGTCCAATCACCAAAGAGGGGAATTGGTAGGGTCTCTTCTAACGCGGCAGGGTGGGAATGTTTTAGAATGTAGCGATATCAGCCTCTGTGTACAGCATGTGTATTTCTGATGTAACTCTGTAACATAAACCACATTCAACCGACTGTAAGTGTTAGCCTGTGCCCATTGAAGGGAGACAAAGATCCAAAAATTGTACAAAAGGGTGCAAGTACACCATGTTTGGCACTCAACCTTTGGGAGCAAACTCAGTGAGTCAGTACTGGCACAAATAACGCTGTTTCCTGGGGAAAAGGCCTGCCTGTCCTGTCCTGAAATGTCCCACAGCATTTCAATGAAGACACTTTCTAAATAAAAACAAACAAAATCATTTGTAGTCATGGTGTGCAAAGCCAGAAAATGGAAAAACTCTCTGAGATCCCTAAATGTTTGTTTGTAAGCATACTTGTTGAGAAAAGGAAAACAATATTTTCTTGGATGTTCCTCTTCTGCCAGATTATTTCCCATTTTTATCTCATTTAATCTTTATACAGTTGTTTGGAATGGGTATTACTTTATTTAATTCATGGAAGTTAGCAAATTGAGCAAGAGAATAAAGATGAAAAGAGGAAAGCTCAGACTAGTTCTCATGTGTCTCCTGATTCCAAGTACAAAATTTTTCCACAAGGCAGAATTTCCTTGGAGGTTGGAGAGTGGAGTTAGTTTAAATTGGGAAGAGTGCTCATGACACCTCAAAAGAGAAACACATGGCACATTCTTCTATCACCTTTATGGGCACCCACAGTTTCTACT
>PVJX010035957.1:0-17877 GCA_004027295.1 Dolichotis patagonum | reverse complement strand
TAATTCTTTCACTCTATGCATGGCTTTATACTATTGTGTTATGTTTGATATTATTGTATTTGAAACTATGCTCAACTATAGCAGAGTAAGACATATGGTGTTAGCTACTGTTGATGTCCAGTTGTCTTAATGTAAAGTACTGTGTTGCCTATGTTGTCCTGTTCTGATCTGCTCTGTACTGCCCCCTTTTGTTTTATTCTCTTTCAAATTAAAAAAAAAACATATGATCTCTTTTCTCTCTTTTATCCACTGTTGTCTTTTTCCTCTTTTTCTTCTTTCTGATGTACTTGCTTCCTTTTCTTCTTCCTTTTTCCTTCCCTCATCCTTCATACCTCAACCTCTCAGGTGAGTAATATATCACAGTATTTGTAGGGCACTCAAAAACCATAAGATTGTTCAAACAAATTTCAATGTATATGCTTGAAATATGCTCAGCTCTGTGGATGCTCATACAACTGGCAAGGGCTCTTTGCTAGCAGCATAGTTACTCAGTCTGATCCCTGAGTAGACAGAATAAGGGTATAGATACCAGACCATAACCAAGTCCAAGATCATATCATTGGGAAGCATGCATTCACCAAAGATATCACCATATTAGTGACACAGTTTTCCACTCTAACTCATCCTTGATGTTTAGCACACACATGACAGTAGCAGCATGAATAATCAAGGCAAGAAGATGGCTCCAAAATTTTTCTCCCAAACTGTATCCTATGGGCATTGATGGGAAAGATGTCATAAACCAAATGGCTAGAATGTATGAAGAGATTAAAAAAGAAACAGAAAAATACACAATGTCATCAACAACAAATAAACCAGATCTATAATATGCTCAGGAAACTTGAAGATCATGTAATTTTTATTAGTACCTATTTGCCATGCATATTAAGCACATGCATCATACAGAATTTGCCCTGTACATAATATATTTCAATTCTTTTTCTTCCCATTCCCTTCCCTTCCTTTCAACCCTTGTTCCCCTCCCATTTGGAAAGGCTTTGTTTCCATTTTTCTATCATTTTTTTCTTCTTCCTTTTGCCCCCTCTGTACTCCTTTCTTCCACTTCCCATTTGAACAATTTCTTCTTATCAAACATGCTGCAATTAAAGAGATAAGAGACTTCATTAATAAAATACCAGTGAGATTAAAGGAGATCCAAACACAAAGTTATATGAATTAATTAAAATTATATGCAACCCAAATCATCATTTTAGTAAATAACTAGAGGCCATAAAAATATCAACATGAAATCCTGGATGTAAAACATTCTACTGAAAGTATGGGCAGCTGAGATGACTAATGCAAGGAGACTCAGAACAGATGAGGTTAGGACAAAAGATCACACATATACTCAGAGATACCTTTTAAAAAGAGACCATGTAAAATGGATTTAAAATGTTAGATGGCTCAGATAAAACTATCCTAAGAACTACAGGAGGTACTTAAAAAATAAAAGACAGAATAAAAAGTATAGACATTTATTTACCAAAGCCATCACAGAAAATACTCCAAGTTTAGGAAAAGAATCTAACTTCCAGGTAAACAAGAGATCTAGAAGCTCTCATAGCCATGATCAGGAAAGCATTTCTTCATGGCACATTATAGTTAAAACCCCAGAAATTCAGCACAAAAACAGAATTTGAAAAGCCATAGAGATAAGGAACAATCACTTATAAAGGGAAACCTGTCAGAATTATAGCATATTTGTCACCTCAAACCTTATAGCCAGAAAGCTCAGCATGAAGTCTTTCAAACCCTAAAAGAAAACAACTTTCAACTGACATTAATTTATTCTGCAAACCTAGTTTTCAAAATTGATGAAGAAATAAGGATTCATCATGACAAAGACAATCTTAAGAAATTCATGACCAATAAATACTCCAATCCTAGACAGAGACAATTAGGTCTACAATATCAAAGAGCCTAAAGGAATGAATATACTAAGCAGAGTGAATAGTTAAAATGGAAAAGTAAAGAAATCAGCTACAGAAATATAATGCAATCAGAGGAATTAGCCAACACCTTTCAGGAATAACTCACTATATATGATCTTAACTCCCCAATCAAAAGATCAAAAGATACAGAGTGGCATAGAAGACTGACAAAACAACACCCAACTTTATGTTATATGCAAGGACAAACTTCATCCATAAAGAAATACATAGACTGGAAATCAAATGAAGGAAAATGATAGTTTTTCATAGATGGAAATCAAGTAGGAGTAGCTATGCCATTTTCAGACAAAGGGAATTCCAAGTAAAAACTGATCAGAAGAGACAAAGATTGTCATTACACAGTGGTAAAGGAAACAGTGCAACAGGAAGAGATAACAACTTTAAATGTATACCCTGAATGTCAGCATACCCAACTTCATAGAACAAATACTACTGGACACAAAAGATCAGACAAATATCAAGGCTATCATAATGGGGGTTTTACTACTCCACTATGTTAAACAAGTCAACAAGACAAAAAAAATGACAAAAAAATACAAGAGTTGAATCACATCTTTGAACAAAATAGACTTAATAGCTATCTATACAATTTTCCACCTAATAACAATGAAATACACATATTCCTCAGCAGTACATTAAACTTTATCTAATATAGACCAAATCTTAGGCCGAAAGCAGCATAAATAAATACAAAGAATCAAAATAAATCTCATGAATGTTATCAAATTCTAGCAGAATGAAACTAGAAATCAAGAGCAAAAGTTTCAATAATCACAAAAACACATAGATATTAAATTATGCAGTCTTGCATAATCAATGAAGAACAGAAAAAATCAATAGAGAAATAAAAAGTTCTTAAAAATCCAGCAATAATCACAATGCAACATATCAGAATTTACAGATGTGTTGACCAACAAAAACCGTCCTAAGAGGGAAGTTTGTAGGTATGATATCCACTTTAGAAAAATACATAAGTAACCTAATGACCCACTTCAAAATCCTAGAAAAACAAGAGCAATCTAAATCCAAAATGAATATAAAGAAGAGAATTTTAAAGGTCAGAGAAAAAAATAAATTTGAGACAAAAGAATCAAACATATCAATAATTCAGATTTGATTTTTTGAAGAGCAGACAAAGAAGACAAATACTTAGCCATATTTACCAAGAAGGAGATAAAAGTCCTATATAATTTACAAGTTAAAAAGACAGAATCACAGTGAACACAGCTCTATATCCTTGTTTTCAGATTTCATGATTCTTTATATAGATTATCCGGAAAACTTTTAGAAATAATAAAGAAATTCAGCAAAGTGGCAGGATATAAACAGACAGTTTCTATAGATCAAGAATGAAGTCACTGCAAGAGAAATCAGGAAAACAATTCAATTCACAGTAAATTAAATAATTTAAAATCTTAAAAATTAAACTAATGAAGTGAAAGACCTCTATAAAAATAACTACATTGCTCTGAAAAAGAGATTGAAAAAACATTAGCAAAAGGGAAGCCATCCCTTGTTCAAGGCTATTCAGAATATTGTCAACATGACCTTACTACCAAAGATGACATACAGATTTAATATAATCTCTAATAAAACATCAGCTTTCTTGACAGCATTAGAAGAAATTCTAAAATATATAAGGGTTAGAAGCAACTCATGTTAGCTAAAACAATTGTGGGCAACAAAAGAAGGTATGAGCATTACAACCCCAGACTTCAAGTTATTCTACAAAGGCACAGTGGTAAAAATAGCATGGCACTGGCACAAAAACAGACGTGCTGACCAATGAGATAGATTATTGGATGCAGAAACAGTCTCAAGCACCTTCAGCCAGCTCATTCTTGACAAAGGGGCAATAATATATAGTAGAGAAAAGACAAACTCTTTAGCAAATGGTGCTGGGAAAACTGGTTATCCACATGCAGAAGAATAAATATAGACCCACATCTCTCACCCTGTACTAAAATCAAATCAAAATGAGTCAGAGACCTACACATTAATGCAGAAATACTGAATTTGTCAAAAGAATAAACTGGTAAAACTCTTGGAGACATAGGCACAAAGATTTCCTGAATGGAATCCCAGCTGGACAAGGAACAATAAGAAGAATAAACACATAAATTATATCAAATTAAAAACCATTAGCATGGCAAAGTAAAATACCAATAGAGTGGCAATACAACATACACAATGGGAAAAATTTTGCTAGATATCTCATAGAGGGCTAATATTTAGAAAATGGAAAGAACTAAAAAAACACTCCAAAAATATAATACTCAATAAAAATGGGCAATTAACATGAATACACACTTTATAGAAGAATAAACACAAACTGCCTCTAATTTCATGAAATTATGTTCAACATCTTTGGTCACTGGAGAAATGCAAATTAAAACAATCCTGAGATTGCACCATACCCCAGTAAGAATGGGCATTGTCAAAGACATGAAACACCACAAATGCTGGTGAGATTGTAGAGAAAAAGGAACTCTTTTACAGTGTTGGTGGGAACATGAACTAGTATAACCACTATGGACATTGATAAGAAGATTTTTTAAAAAACTAAAACTAAAAATTCTATTTGGCCTAGTCACACTTCTCCTGAATATCTTCCTGAAGGATCCAGAGACATCAAGCTACAATGATGCACACATATCCATGTTTGTAACAGTACTACTCAGAACAGCTAAACTGTGTAAGTGGTCTGTATGCCCATCCGCTGATGACTGGATAAGCAGAATGGGGTAATTATACACAATGGAGTAGTAGTTAGCTACAAAGGTGGAGAAACCTGAGTCATTTGCAGAAAACTAGATGGAGCTGAGCCCAGAATACTAAGTGAAATAGGTTAGTCTAAAAAAGTTGTTCTCTAATATGAAAGATTCAAAACAGAAGTTATTTAAAGGCAGAATAAAAGAACCATATTAATAAACAGGGAGTTAGGCTCTGTAGGAAGGGCAGAGAGAAAGTGAGGAGGAAAGAGGGGCTAAGTATGTTCAATCTGTGATATGTATAGGGTTCAACTCCCCAAACTAAATGCAGTCAGTAAGTGTTACAAATGAATACCAGTAAAAGTTTTAATGAAAAAAGATCACCTACCATGATTAAGTAGAATTCATCTTACAGATGGATGAGTGGAATGATAAGTGCGAATCAATGTGTTCTTCCCATCATACTTATAGAATGAAGGACTGAAACTATGTGAGCAATTGAATATTTCTGAAAAATATTTGACAAAAGTCAAAATTATTTCATCATAAAAATTTTCAACAAAGGCTGGGAATTTAGTTCGGCAGCTTGCCTGGTAAGCAAGAGGTCATGAGTATGATCCCCATTCCCCCCCCAAAAAAAAAGAAAGAAAGAAAAAGAAAAACTTTCAACAAGTTAGATATTAAATATGTGTACCTTGACACAAGTAATCTCATGTGAAACTTTTATGACTAAAATCGTAATAAACCAAACAAGAAACATAGCCATTATTATCACTTCTATTCAACATAGTACTGGGATTCTTAGGAAGAGAAAGCAAGAGTAAGAAAGAAAAAAAAGATATCCAAGTTAGAAAGGAAGTAATTAAATTGTCTGTATTTGCAGATAATGGCATGATGTTATATATTAAAACACTCTATAATAACTCAAACAACTTGGAGATTTAAAAATGAGTTCAGGATAGTAACAGATGTAAAATCAATATTTAAATATCAGTGGTTTTCTGATGAGTGAACGTATAGTGAGCTTCGTGAAAGAGAAGTCGAGAATGATCCATTTATAACCGAGATTCACACAGAAAATAAGTACCTAGGAATAAATTTAACAATGGAGGTGAAATCTCTCTACAATGACAGGTATAAACCATTGATGAAATTGAAAAGGACAAGCAAATGAATAAAAAGATATCCCACATTCATGGATTAGAAGAATAAATATAATCTGTGGACAGAATCCCTATGAAAACACCAACACTTTGCACAGAAAAAGAAAAATCCCAAAATGTATGCGGAATCACAAAAGCTAGATCAATCATAACAAGGCTGACTTCAAATGATGCTACCATATGATAGTAATTCAAACAGCACATTTCTGGTATAAAATCCCACAAAAGACCCAACTGAACAGGATAAAAAGCAGAATGCACAATGGAAAAAGTAAGACTTCAACAAATGCTGTTAGGAAAACTGGAATCCCCCATGCAGAAAAATGACATTATGTGCTGATCTCTCTCCATGTATAAAAATAAATTCAATGTGGATAACACAGTTAATACTAAGATCTGAAACTATGAAACTACCAGAAAAATCAGTGAAGAAAAGTTTTGTGACATTGGTTGAAGGTGATTTAAAGAGCAAAACCTCAAAAGAATGGGCAATGAAGAAAAACTGTACAAGTCGAATTACACTAAGCTATAAAGCTTCTGCACAGCAGAGAAAATCAAGAGAATGAAGAGACAGCCTACAGAATAGAGTACACTTACAAGTCACAGTTGATGTTTGTAATCATATGTTCTAAAGGACATTGGCAACCTAATCAAACTAAAAAGCAGAAAACATCCAAATAACTACATCAAGCAATGAGTGAAACACATGAAAAATTTTTGAGAACTGTGACAAAATGCTTAACATCATGATCACCATGAGGAATAGGGAGGAAAAAGCATGGCAACCTCACCTCACTCCTAATAGAATGTCTATTATGAGAAATGATCAAATGACTGGTGTTGTTATAGATATGGAGAAGAGGATTCCTTATGGCGTAGGTGGGAATATAAATTAATAGAATAATTATGGAAAGGAGCTCTAAATTTCCTCAATAACATAAGAATAGAACTTCTAAATACTTTAGCAGTCCCACTACAAGAATATATTTGCAAAGGACATAAAATCAGTCAGTCAAAGAGTTACTTGCATTCCCGTGTTTGTTGAGGTCCTACTCACAATTGCTGAAAAGTGGAATCAACTGCAGGGTCCATCATCACTCAGCCTTAAGAGAGGAGGAAATCCCGTCACTGTGACAACATGGGTGATCACAGAAGACACTATGTTAAGTGAAATCATCCAGACACAGAAACACAAGTACCATCTAATCTCACTCTAGCAAATCAATTTCATAGAAGTTGAGTATAGAATAGTGGTTATGCGACTGTGCAGTTGAGAGATGATAGAGAATCAAGCAACATTAGGCACAATCTTGAGGACAGTTAGGAGAAAAGAATTCTGCTTTTCTCTTGTAAAATAGGGTGACTATAGTTAACAATAATGTATGGCATATTTCAAAATAACCAGAAGAAAGAATGTTAAATGTTTTTACAACTAATAAATGATAAATATTTAGGGTTATAGGTATGACAAATACACTGATTTGAGCATAACACAATGTGTACACATATCAAAACTTTACATTGTGCCCCATAAGCAAGTACCATTATTGTATCAGTCAAAAATAGTTTTAAAAGTTAAAGTGAAGTGGTTTACAATGGTGTGTAAAAGTTCCCCACTAACATCTAACATGTGTATGACTCTTTTTTAAGCTCTCGTGGTCCTGTAGGAGCAGGCTTCTCATACATTCTTATAAATCTTTAATGAACAAGCTTCTAAACATATTCCTATGCCTGTGTGGGCTGCCACATGGCTTCCATTCATATTGCATTCTTTCCTTGGATTGGGGTGAACTTGTACATTTTTGCAGTGTCTACATTTCTTTTTTTCTCAAACTGGCCAGCATAAACTCATGGGAGACTTGGCAAAGCCTTTGAACTGCTCTTTGTTCATTGTCCCTCAGAGTAAAGCATGCCACTATTGTCAGAATGGGACCCCTTGGCAAAATTAAGAATCTAAAGAATTTCCAAAGAGAGTGTGGAAATGTGATGACTTCTGATTTATGTGAGTCTGCTTGTATATGTGTGACTAGTCATTGTTGTTTACACATCTTGTTCCATTTTTTAACCAGAGAGCTAGATCTTCAAGCTTTATATTGTCCTTAAGATAGGGATAATGGACAAGAAAGGAGAATCCAGTCTATACCATTTCCTCTTACAGGTCTTGGAGCTTCCTGTTAAATATCATTATGAAAGCAAATCACTCTTTTCCATCCTTTGTACTATTTATCACACCTTAAAACTCTAGAACACAAAGTATTGAAAATAAGCCACAGGAAAAAAGTGTATCATTTTTTATATTTCTTGTTAGTCTCCATGATTTGAATGAATTCACATAATTCTCAACCACCATATTATTATACGCAAGTCACACAACTTTTCTTAGAGCAAACACGAAGAGTTCCTTGAAATTTTAGAAACAATCTCATCGTATTATCCCTTTGGTTATTTCAACCAAGGATAAATTTTCTGGATTTAATGAGAAATTGTAAGAGAAGTCAAGGTCCTACAAAAGATACTGCTGTTGTCTTTCTGTGGACATTAGATATCCTCTCCAGCCATAAGTCATTCCTGGAGTTTAGATTCAAAAATGAAATCATCAAAATAAATATATGTACTGAAAAGATCATACAATTCTGTCTTAGTTACTTTTTACTCATTGCTGAGATAAAATACATGATGCCCAAAGCTGGGGAAGGAAAGGTTTATTTCTTTCAGTTCTTGGAGGTTTCAGTCCATACTCAGCTGGCTTCAAGGCAGGGTGGCATGGCGGGGCCACAGTTCATAGTGGCTGCAAACAGCAAGGTAGAAACTGGCAAGAGAGAGAGAGAGAGAGAGAGAGAGAGAGAGAGAGAGAGAGAGAAACCTTCTTCCCACCCTTACATCATATCCTGGCTTCACTCCTAAGTGAGTGTAGCACTCACACCACCAACCCAAGTGCTAGACAATAAACCAATCACAAATGCATAATTGCATGAGGCTTGGGGCCACTGACATAAACCATGACATTCCACTCCTGGCCCCCAAAGACTCATGCACATCCTTTATACAAAAGACATTTAGTCCATCTCCAAGAGTTGCTGAAGTCCTAATAGTTTCAGCATTGTTGAAAAGTCCAAGTCCCAAGTCTCCTCCAGATCTATGGTAAACTCTTAACTGTATAAATGTATCCAGGTTAAACATTTCCAAAATGCAAAGGCACAAGATAAACATTACAATTCAAAAAGTTACAAACGGGAATACAAAGCATTGGACACAAAGCAATTCCAAAATCCAGCATGGTGAACATTGAGTCCTAGAGTTCCTTGCTCAGCATTTGAAACAATCTGATTGCAAACTCCATAAGGCTTGGGTGATTTCACCTTTATGGCACTTCCAGGGATTTTAGCTCCCATAGCTTTTTTCTTAATTCCACACAGCTCCATTTTTTCAGCTTTCCTTGGATGACCCACATTCCTGGCTTTTCCAAACTTCTGAGGTCTCCGCTGCACCTTTGGCTTCACCCTTACATCTTTACGTATTGCCCTGTCAGGGATACACACTGCTTGGCCTTCCAAGCCTTTTGCAATCAAAGTGGAATCCATATTCCCCTCAGAATTGTTGCATTTTCTTTGCACTTAAAATCAGTGACATGTGGATGCTGCCAAGGTTAGCAGCCAGCTAGAACAGTGGCCAGGCTTTTCTCTCTGTCGGCAGTAGGAGTGGAGTGCCTGAATCACTGGGCTCTGTGAATCTGACTGTGAGGAAAAACTTCTTTATGTTGCCACCATTCTGGAACCTGGTGTGGCTCCCACTATTTTGAAACCTCATGTGACCTCCATTGCCATTCTGGAGCATAGTGCTCTGCAGCTTTCTCCTCTGAACAAAGTCTTTCACTTTTGCAGTTTTGAGGCTACAAAGGATGGACATCTGCTGCTTCTTGGGATGCCCCCTGGTCATCTTTTTATTTCTCTGCTCCTTCTCAGCAATCAAAGTCTCAGCTCCATCTTTACAATCCACAGCTTTACTGGAGTTTTCCTTCTGACCAAACTCACAGCATTTTGAGTTACACTGCTGGGCTCTTTGCTTTTGATTTGCAACATAAATCTGGCTAAAAGACCCCAACAATAGCCATATCACAGCCTCAACATTCAGCTGCCTTGAAATTTCTTCTCCCAGATGGGTCCACTGCCCTTAATCTTAGTCTCAGGCAAAGTCTCTGGACACGAGCAAAATGCAGACAAACTTTCTGCCAAGCCATAACATACATCATGTGGAATCCAAAAACCAATGCATTCCTTTCCAGCAGAAACTTCCTGAGCCTGTTCTTTACAAGCAGGATTTTTATCCACCTTCTGGTCTCCTGAGCTCTGGCCAGAATCTCCTCATAGAACAGCCTCAGATGTTCCAACACCACTCTTTCAGGAAACATTCCAAACCTTTCCAAATTCTTCCTACAAGCCATCTCCAAAAGCTGTTGAACCACATGGTCAGATATAGTCACAGCAATGATCCCACTCTTCTGGTACCAAATTCTGTCTTAGTTACTTTTTACTCATTGCTGAGACAAAATACCTGATGCCCAATTTGGGGAAGGTAAGATTTATTTCTTACAGTTGTTGTAGGTTTCAGTCCATATTTAGTTGGCTCTAAGGCACAGTGGCGGGGGGGGCACAGTTCACGGTGGCTACAAACAGCAAGGTGGAAACCAGCAAGAGAGAGAGAGAGACACACACCTTCTTCCCACCCTTACATCATATCCTGGCTTCACTCCTAAGTGAGTGTAGCACTCACACCACCAACCCAAGTGCTAGACAATAAACCAATCACAAATGCATAATTATATGAGGCTTGGGGGTCACCGACATAAACCATGACACCTTCTTTCTATCTATCATTCTTTATGGTTTAGTTCACTTATTCCTTGTTTAGACACCAGCTGATGGATGCAAAAATATGAATGAAACCTTGTTAGATAATTAACAATGAAGGTTGCTACAGAGGCTATGCCATAGATGAACTTTTACTACTTCACTGTGGTCTTCCCAGGAAGCAGAACAAGGCCAATCTATAGCGTCATTCCTTTCCAGTGTTAGATCCCCAATGCACTCACACATGTTCAAGCACAGTATGATCAGCGCCACCACCATGTCTCTATGGTGCTTAATCACAATATTTACAAGTTTTCTGGATCACACAGGACCCTGAAAGGGTCTATATGTCAGGGGCAAAATCTTGAAACTGATACGTTTTCAAACTTAGAAGCAAAAACAAGCAAAATTTCTGGAGCAAGGTATGTAATTCATGACCCCTGTATGGCAAGTGCCAGGTCCTCAGTTTGATTCCTGGATCCAAGGCAAAAATAAAATAAAATAAAAAGATCAGCCTGCACTACATAGTAAGGCCTGTTTTTAAAAAAAGAAGTAAAGTTTCTAAAATTTTCTCTTTCACAAATACCTGCAAATATATTAACAAATAAGGAGGTAATTCAATACATAGGATGAAAATAATGAACTTCCAGAATAAAGATACTGTGTTTAGTGACATCAGATCAGTGATTAGATTATATTGGCATATTGTCTATTCCCAATTGGCTTTATCAAAGTGAGTGTGAGACATGTAGAGGTCCAGTCATGGGCAAGTTATTGTGGATCAAGATAAGTCACCTTGGCCAAATACGTTAGAAATCTCACAGTTTATAACCTTAGTAGCAGACCAGCTTCTCCCACAACCTCTGGAAGGCATCTTTGATTTCCTTGTTCCTCAGGCTGTAAATCAAGGGATTCAACATGGGGATCACCACAGTGTAGAAGACTGATGCAAATCTGTCAATGCTGGAGGAGCCACCAGAGCTGGAACTCAAATAGACAAAGATACTGGAAGTATAGAAGAGGGAAACAGCTGTCAGATGAGAGGCACAGGTGTTGAATGCCTTGGACCTGCCTGTAGCTGATGTGATCTTCATGATGGACATGATTATATAGCCATAGGAGGTCAAGATAGCTAGGACATTTGCTATCCCAAAGATCATTGTTAATATAGCTGTCAGGACTTGAACAAAGAAAATGTCAGTGCAGGATAGAGTTAGCAGCTGGGGCATGTCACAGAAGAAGTGCCTGATGACATTGGGGCCACAAAAATAGAGCTGAAGCAAAGCACATATTTGAACTAAAGAAGCAGTAAGTCCAGCCATGTACGATACCAGCACCACCTGAACACAGAAGGTGGGTGACATGATTGAGGAATAGAGCAGTGGGTTACAAATGGCAGCATACCGGTCATATGCCATGGCCGTCATGAGACAAGATTCACTCAGCCCCATGGTAGAAAAGATAAAGTACTGAAAAACACAACCCAGAAAGGTGATAGTTTGCTGCTCCTGGAAGAAGTTGGAGAGCATCTTGGGCACCGTGGAGCTGACATAGCAGAGATCTATGAAGGACAGGTTACTGAGGAAGAAATACATGGGTGTGTGCAGGTGGGAATCCATGCTTATTAACACAAGCAGGGACAGGTTCCAGGTCAGACCTGTAATGTAGATGATCAAGAATGTAACAAAGAGCAGTGCTGTGAGTCCGGGAAAATCTGAGAATCCCAGGAGGATGAATTGAGTGATCTCTGTAATATTTCCTCCCCCAATCATTGCCTCAGTGCTCCTAATACCATAACAAAAAGGAGACAAGAGTAGGCATTGTTAACAGGTTAAAATGTGGTTTTACAATTTCAAACCTGTTCAGGTTTCCTTAAATGAGATCTGTTAAAGGAGAAATACTTCACTGTCCTTCTGTGGAAAGGCCCTTCTTTTGGTCTCAGATTATCAAGAGCTTGGTTTGTGCTTCCAGTTCTCAATTCATGGAGTCTCTGGAGAATGAAAGGAGATGCCACAGATTTCCACCACTGTGACAGAATAGTTCAGATAATGTAAAAGGATTAGTTTGACTCATTGTTTGAGAGGGTCTAGTCCATAGTTGAGCCTTTGCTTTGAACTTGGGGCAGCACCATATGTGATTGGAGGGAGTGTGTGTCTGAGGAGGATGTTGGCCTCATTGTGGCTGAAAGGAAAGAGAAAGAACAAGAATGAGGACTTCCAACATCCCTTTCTTTGTCTCCAGTCACCTACCTTCCTCCTGCTAGGCACCATGCCTTGGAGGCTTCTCCATCTACTAATAGAGCCACAGGCCACAAGAAAAGATTTAGAATAAGGAACACTGGGGGGTGCTGACAATCTCAACCACAGAAAGGGATATTTAAGATGTGACTGAGGAAATTTGTAAAGTATGTCATGGAAATCTTAGGATGATTCTATGAAAGGCAGCAGCCAATAACTAAGATTTGCAAAAGATTTTTAGTAATTAGTAACTGTGCTTCATAATCATGAAACCATAGTTGTTATCTTTCTAAAATAAATTTTAAGTATTTTCTGTCCTAGGTTACCATTGAAATAGATTTTTATATTGAACTGTTTTAAGAAAAATTATTTAACTTATTTGTAGCAATTTTGCATACTTTTAAAATATATGTGGTATATCTCCCAGATGGTGTGAAACATAATAATATAATTTTCAATGTTGGTATATTTTGGTGGGGCAGAAACAGGTGTCCAGTAAAGTTATGAAACAAACAATCATCTGAAAGCCTTCGTATGAAGTACTGCTAAAGGAAGCAAGCATAAGTCACTCGACTCCAAGAATTGTCTGAATTCTAGGTTGTTCTGCATTATGGACAGCAATATTGTAACGTGGTTAATAATTTGGACTTTGCTGTCTTAGGTCTGGTGCTCTCTCACTCTTTTTTAAGTGGCCCCAGTGACTTAAAGACAATAAGCTGTGACTTACTCATTATAAAGTGAGACCACTGAGCTCTTGACCCAGAAGGTGACTATGGTGGATGGAACCAGATATTTGTGTGAATGCTTGGCACCCAATCAGGTACTCGAGAGTGGCTCAGTAGATCTTCATTATTATTATCATTTACGTACCAACATTTACCTGTGTGAGCTGTGCCTGTGAACACAAGTGTCAGAGCTGTTAAGTTTTATTTTGAGAAAACCTGTCATCAGCCCTGGTCTCTAGGAGGGTGCAGGTTTGGAATCACTGCGCAGGCGGGTCACACCAGCGCGGGACATGAAGATTCGCCCAGTACAAGCAGGGGCCTGAGGCATCCCCTTGGGTCTGCAGGTCGCAGTGTCCTAGCAGACAGTTCCTGCTGGCCCCATTCTCCACCCACAGTGACCTCATTGGGGTGAAAGAGCTAAAAAGAGACAACAGCCAAAGCAATTTTGAGAAAAATAGAGGTGCCTTGCACTTCCAAACACTGACCAGTACTATTAACATCAATCATTCATTAGTCTACCAGTATTGTGCATGCACAAGGAGGACTCTTATACACTTCAGAAATAAGTTTAAGTACTGCAAGTAATTTAATTCATAGTAAGTTTAGAATTTTGATGTATAAGGGAGAGGATGAACGCTTTCACCAGTGACCTCTGAGATCTGGTTCATGAAGGATAAAATTGTGTTAGAGGAATAAACAGATCTGCATTGGTCCAATCTTAGGTAGAAAAGGTAATTGTGAAACACCATCAAAACAGAAAGTAGAAGAAAAATTTGATAAAATAATTTAAACAGACCATGCTACCAACAAGAAATCCACATATATAAAACACAGTTGAAATACGATTATTATTAATTTTTTGACATGGGGATCACTTTATGTAGTGCAGGCTGTTCTTGAACTCATTTATGTAGCCCAGACCAGCCTCAAACTCATGGCAATCCTCCTGATTCAGACTCCTGAAGAAATACAATTATGAAGTGAGAAAAATAGTCAAAAATATAAAAAGACAATATAGTTTTGCCTTTCATTTGCAAGATATATTTAAGCCCAATTTAAAATTGACACCCCACTAACAAGAGAATCTCATGTTACACTATTTTGAGAGAAAATGTATTTTATGTTATCTCTCTCATAAATTTTCTTTGTCTCTGTCTTTTTCTTTCACACACATATACACCACCACCACCACCACCACCATTTAGAACATACATTAAAAGCCAAATATGAAAATTAGCGAATAACAGGATTTTAATTTTGTGCTTCATAAATAGCTGGATATTCTCAATTGTCTATAACTCCTATATTTTAATAAATTATTTAGATGCATAAATCCTTAGATCCTAGAGAAATAAGATGAGAGGAGACTAGAGAGAGAGACAAGAAAAATTTCAGAATTTCAGACATCACATACTGAATACACACACTTTTGTAGGCTTTTATTTACTCTGTGCTTCAGTTATCTCTTCTATAAAGTGGAGAGGGTGAAATTTACCACCCTCCAGGGCTGTGGGCAATGGCAAGCAGATACAGCACAGGGTCAGTTTGATGAGAGATGCAGGATGTAAAATCAGTCCAAGCAGGCAGGCTGTTCAGGACAGAAAATGTTTATAAAGGAAGTTAAAGGGGCACAGGGACCCACATCTTGCATGCCTGGACTGAGAATCTCTGACATCTGTGTTACCTGGACTGGTGTCTGCAGACCTTGGGGTCAGCAAATACGACACTGGAGAGTGACTTGAAAGTTTCTAAAAGTCTAGAGAAAAATTGTACAAGACCACTCTGGGGTAGCATGAAGACTTCTTTTGGCTGAGAAGTCACCCATGAATGCTGTGTATATAAAGAGAATTGAATTATTAATCATAGATATTTTACAATGGAATTCTGAAGGACAAAAATTAAATTAAAAATGTGCTGGTGATGGAGAAAATTTGGAAACATAGACTATGTTTTGAATTTAAGATTTTCCCCCTGAAACTTAGTCAATTATCATTTTTGATTCAGTTCTCTGTTTCTGTCTTTTAAAATCCATCAGGCTTCACAGGTATAGTTTTTGGTGCTCAGATGACCCCATTGTACCTGCTATGCTAGCAAAAATAGCAAGTCAGGGTTCCAGGTCACATCTTTAATAATTCAACACTCATCTGTCACCCCAGAACAATCCCTGAAGTTTTGTTTGAGATGATTCTTCTAACTGAAGGTTAAAGGAGATGAGAAAAGAGGAGGAGAAACTGAGAGAGAAACCTCAGGGTAGGGTATGGAAGCGAGGAACAGAGGAGAGAAAAATGGAAAAGACCAGTTTCCATCAACCTTGTTGTACCTGGGTCCAACTGTAACCATCCCTCAGTGTTTGAGAAGGTACAGAATCCACTCTTCTAGATATTGCCCTCTACCCTTGACCCAGATCACACAAGAAACTTGAGTTCCTGCCAAAGTTTGAAATTGTCCATTTCTTTGCCCAAGAACTTCTCAGGTGGACCTCACAGAGTTCCTGTGTGGAAGCTTCCAGGCACAAAGTGGCTGTCCACTCCCAGCAAGAGAGGAAGCCACACGGGTATCCTCTTAAGTGTGCCGCTGAGTCCCGAGGTGAAAGGAGCAACCTAATTAGAGGCGAAAGCACTCAGGTACTTGCTCTTGGCTGTTGTAGCTGCCATGGAGTTCTGGTCCCTGCTAACTTCCTGTCTCATTCTGTCATGTGGATCAGTGCCCTCCTTCCCTGTGGTCCTGTCCTAATCCCAGGATCCTAAAGTTTAATGAACTTGAGGTCATCTGAGATAGAGAAGACCTAGGGATCTGCTAGTTCCAAACATAATTTTCTGGCAAAGAAGCTGAGGTGAGAAATATGAAGGGGTTTTCTTGAACTGGTACAGTTCCCTGCTAACCAAGCATGATGGCAATAAATGACATAGGCATATACTTTCCTGCTCCCAAACACATTTACTTTATACACAATTTTCTGCAATATCCATTGGGAATCCATGATGATTGCAGTTTTAAGGCAGATACTTCCTATACATCATTGGGGAAAAACCGCTAAGATTAAGAAAGGTCCAAAATTCAGGAATTCACAGGCTCGTGAGGTGTCATGCAGTACACTGATCATGAGTGTCAGTATCATAAAATTCATGTTGAATTCTGGATCTGCCACTTCCTGGTTATGTAAATCCACCTCTCCAAGCCTCAGGATTTTCATCTATAGTATGGGATTAAAGGAAAATAAATGAGGTAAAGATTGTAAAGCACTTAGCAGAGTTTAAAGAACATATGTCATTCTATTTATTAATGCCACATATAACATATATTCTCATTTGAAGATCTTTCTAACTTGTGCAGGATTTCCCATCCTTCATAGATTTTTATGCACTTAAGGTCACTTGCACAATTATTTTTGTCTGATTTGGGGGAGGTTTTGAAAGGGGTGGAGATGGCTCACCTGTCCTGCCAGGAATAAGAAGCAAAGAACTATCTCACACAAAGTCCCATCCTTGGTTTGATCTACTTACACCAACTTTACCTGTTGGGAGAAGCGAGTTTGTGAGGAGAAGTTGTTACTGATTTAACTCATGTTGTTCAATTAATACTTATATGTTGTCCTGAAAAACACTAAAATGATTTTATCTGTTTTTATTTATTTTTATTTTAAAGAGAATAAACCAAGGAAAATGAAACAGAATAAAAGCCATCTACACAAAGCAGTGTAAGTGATACAGGACTTCAAAACATTACAAAATCAACAATAGTTACCATAATACCTTTTGTTGTCTTCAAAATAGCTGCAGATAACTCCAGACATAGTAAAAATCAAACAGAACACAATAGAAAAAAAAGAATAAAAACAAAACAATGAATGCAATAAAGGACCTCAAAACAAGCCAATAGTAAATCCAAAATGGCTACCATAATATATCTTACTATCTTTGAAATAGATGTTACTGCCATTGGATTTGACATAATCAAACAAAATAAAAGAGAATAAATCTCAGTCCAACAAAATAGTGAAAATGATACAGTACTTCAAAACAAAACAATATAGAATCAACAATGGCTACCATCCTCAGAAGGAGATCCCTCCTAGATGCCACACTGTATACCACCATTCTCTTAACAGATGATCAGACCATTGGCCCTAGACCTGCAAGGTCAGTGGAACCAAAGAATACAGGCATCCAATTGCATTTCACCTCCATAGCTATCATCATAACCTGTCTTTCTCCTAATTGACTGGTTGCTTATAGGGAC
>PVJX010035956.1:0-18528 GCA_004027295.1 Dolichotis patagonum | reverse complement strand
CTCTCTCTCTCTCTCTCCTTTACCATCTAGCCATAAGCATAGTGTTACATATTTCATCTTCCAAAACAATCCTTTCTTTGTCCTTCATCTTCCTCCATCTACTCCTTCATTTCTTTGCTTCCTATTTAGCAAACCTATATATTCTGCTCCCCGTGTTCTCTTTTTTGGAAAAGCCATTTGAAAATGAAACCAAGATATTCAGTTTTAGTGGTTCTTGAGCAAAGTCAGGAAATTGCATTATATGTTTTTAAGACTCCCCTGGTGAGTGTGTTCAGGGAACTATTAATTTAAGATTTGGAGTTGGAAGTATTACTAACTAAAGATGAAAATTAAAGTGAAAATTCTCCAATTTACTGGAAGTCAGTATCATAAAGCACTTGCTTTATAAGACATATTTAGTTCACCAGGAACATGGTCATGGTGGAAAAGTTGGTGCACCTTTGAGTTATTTCACAGTTGATCCGAAAGTCATAGAAATCTGGGATGAGTAACGGGAAACCTGAGCCTTGCCTCTGTAGGCTAACGCTTGTATTTCCCAGCCTCATTGATGTGGGAAGCAGGCAACAGATGAGGTGGGAGAAAGAAGAGGGGAGGGTATAGGGAAATTATGATTTTCTATCCACTAGGACCATGTTTTCCAGACATGGATTAGATCTATCTATCCCTCTGTAAGCCCTCTATAGTGTTCAACTCCATACGTTGTGTGCTGCTAGTTGTTCAGTAAATATGTGATGAATAAATAAAATTAGGAAGTAGATCATGACCACTGACTTTTCTGGAATTGTTTGCAATTCTAGAAGTGCTCATTAAGTTCATGAGGATAAGCCAAAGATGCCTGAGAACAAGAATTAATCTGACATTATGATTTCTTATTCATGCATTCATTTAGCTCAAAGATAGTAACTCAAAAAAGTTAACTATCTTTCATATGCTGAGAACTGGGATTAGTGTTACAGAAGCAAATTTGGATGCAAATTTTAATCTAGTATGATTGTAATGGAAACAGAACAGTCACATTGCTGCTGCCCCTAGCTATGTGATGGTGTGCAAATGATCCCCCTATCTGTACCCCAGCATCTCCATATATGAATGGAAGACTACATATATGTTTTAATGGATTGCTGTGAGAATTAAATGAGAAAATCATATGAAAGTGTTGTTTACCCATCTGAATCGCAGAGCTAAGTCTTACCTGTTCATGCAACCCTGTACACCATACTCTTAAAACTGTAGATTAGAAAAAGTACAAGCACAGAAGGTGACGTTGAATTGATTTGTTGCCAGATAGGGTTCAACAATTGCTAGCTTTTATTTTTTCACTTCCATAGGAATCCTTTCAGGTTTTCTGCCACTGAAGCTGACCATTGGGAACAAAAGGCCTGCTTTCTCCTGCACCCTTCAACACATCTGGCCTTGCTGGGCAGGCAGTGCTATGGGGTGTATGTCATATGTGGGACTCTTAAAACCTCAGCTGCCACTCTGTGTGGATGGTTCTCAAACAAAACAAACTGGCAATCAAACCGGTCTGCAGCCCTTGTTAGGTCAGACCTGTCCTGTGGGTATCCGCTCTCAGTGGCAAGCCACTTAATGAAATTTCCCCAGAAAATCAGAAGCATTTTAACCTGCCATCACCAAGGGATAATACTTTTTGCAAACACTCTTGTATTGCCTTCGAGGAGACTCAGGACCTTACACATTGAAAACCTTAGGGATCACTGGAACTGTGGTTCCCAATGGCCCGTCCTCAGGCCAGGTTGGGTTACAGTGGAATTTCATTGATCCATTAGCTGAATATACTTACTTTAAAGAACTATCTTTTGTTCTGTTCTTTCGTGATGTGAAAGATTAACAATGAAAAATAGTATGGTGGATTTTTTCCCCCATGTATACACATATACACATAATCTCTGAAATCACAACTTTTGAAAACAAGTTTTGCAGATGGGGAAAATGAAATCCAGAGAAGTTATATGATTTCCTTAAAATGACTTAGTCCATTTATTTAAAGTACAGGCATCTGCCCTCGCTCTACTGATTAATGGTTTAGTGCCAAGTAAGGAAACAGAATCACATATAACGAGAAAAGTAATTTTCAAGTGTTACAGAATCCCCAGCTTCCAGCGATCCTTTGTGAGAGCAAAGCCAGTGTGCTCCATCACAGGCTTGTATTTTGGCAGAAGGAAAGTTATAACATCATGGCCATGTATTTTCCATTCACTCACCTTTTTTAAAAAAAACCATATTGTCAGCAAGGACTTTGTAGCATATCAGGAAGGTAGTTACTACTGAACTTGGTACTTGTGACACTTTAGGACTTGGACTTAAACTTTCTTTTTGTTACTGACAGTGTCACTTAATGTCCTCATTGTCTATCAAGTCTCTTTCCACCTGCCAAGCCTCATACAAGGATAACGAGGGCTGTTCACATGAGATGGCTTTTGTAAATCGCATCGTGTTCTACAGATTGGGAACAGTAATATTCATGGCAAAAACTGAAATTTGCAACCTTGCTTCTGATAATAGGACAGGTTCTTAAGGATTGTAAGGAAGAGACATTCTGAAATTGTGAATTTATATTTGCAACAGAGAGAAGTGAAAATACTTGCTTAAACCTCAGACCAAGTGCCTCCTGGGAGTTTGCACCCTAAGCCCCTGCTTGCCTCACCCTAAGTGTTCTCCTGTGTAAGATAGCTATACTCACCTGAGAGCAAGCACTACAGATTAAAGTAGGATTTCACTGAGAGCTGTGGCCAAGACTTCAAGCAGATGAGGGAGTGGGCATTTTAGTCCTGGAAAGGGAAATCTAGACAGCATCCACTAAGCCAGCGTAGAAAGGTTTGGCAATCTCCTACACAGTTCAGATACCCTCTCCTCATGAGCGTTTTAAGTTCATTCCAAGAGAAATGAAAGAAGTCCTCCATGAGAATACCTGTGGCAGTCCTAAACTTAAAACCACACTTGCTGTCCAGCAAGGAGTGAAAAGAAAACATACTGTCGTATTTTCCTACAGTTTAATACTGTTCAATACTGAATGAATTTCATGGATGAATATCCAAAACACTATACTAACCCTAAACACCATGCTGAGCTGAAAAAAGGTGGGTAAAAATGGTATATTCTGTATCATTTAATACATTAAATAGGAGGTATTAAAATAGACAAAGACTAGTGTATGTTTGAAAATATATTTTAGACTGGCCATCTCTGATGTATGGGATTGCTCCTAAAGGGTGTGAGAGAACTTTCGAGGCTCCATATTTTCACAGGAGTGTCAGTTATACAGATGCATGCATTTGTCAAAGTTCATACTATTTTACATTTAATAGTATGCATTTATTATAAAAGCCATCTTTGAACAACTCCTTTATTTTTGCCTAACTTGGAAAATACACAATTTGAAACTTTGATTTCCAACTAAGTACTTACATGAAGAGGATTTTAAACCATTTCTCATAGTATGATAATATAGGTAGTCTAGGAAACTTATTGACTCCAGACAAAATAGATTGCAGAAAGACGAAGGCACATAAGATAGAGAGTGGCCAATGCTGAAGGACTAATGAAAGCCAGTGTTCCCAGGGTAGTAGGTACGTAATGGCAGGCAGATCAGAGGATGTCTCCGTAGGACATCTGATCTCTGAAAGTGCAATCGGCAGAAATTTGGAACTTAAAGTGAGTGGCCCTGGGAATTAAAGATCCGTCAAATAATAATAAAAACCTTGGTATCAAAAGAGCCATCTTGTGTTTAAATGGCATGGAACAAGGACAGTGGATGCAAATTCAGAACAGGTGAGATGACAGAGTTTTTGGCTCTGAGCTTTGTAGCTTTTTAATTCAATTCAATTATCTGGCACGTTTAGTATTTCATATATAATTGTTCTTAAATTAGTCACATAGAAAACAACATGCAATCCTATTTAATAATGGACTCTTTCAAAGAGTCCATTTTAAGAAGCAGTAAGAAATGCCACTAAGTAAATTTGTTTAATTTTCTGAAAAAAAAAAATGGAAAAACAGTCACACAGTAAGTTTCTCTTAGAGATTGTTATTTATAAAGAACTTTTTTGATTTATTTGTTTCCTTTGTCATTTGTTCTAAAGAATTTTAGTATAATAAAATCAAAAGCCACCAAAATTAGAATATTATATAAAATTTCCCAAATTTCATTAAATTCTCATCCCACCAGTTGGCCTAGTTTATTCCTGCCCTTGGTGCCTCTGAGAATTCTTTTCAAAGTAATTATAACTGTATTTTCTATGGATAAATTGGGCAGAGGGAGGGAGCAGATTTGTTTAAAAGCTTTGTCAAAAAATGTGCCCTAACTTTAATAAGAACTGCAGTTCTAATTGGTCAATGGACAATTATGAAAAAAGATCATCTTTCGCGTTGGTTTGTTCTTGCTAATTGTGTCAAATGTGTTCATTGCTTTGCGTTAATTGGTTCACTCAAACTTTTGTGCTTAAAATATTTATTGAACATTCACCCAGGGCCTCATTAATGGATTCAGTATATATTTTATACAATATTGTAAAGGAAAATAAGCCATTGACTGAATTCAAGGCAATGTCATTCTGTGAAAGGAATGGATCTGAATAAAAGGAAGTTCACACAGTGTCAATTCACTTAAACCCTTCACTGGTGAGGCTACTTTGAAAAATAGTGTTGGAATGGAAAGCGCCAAGTCTAAATTTTCGTGGGAGCTGGGAAGTGGCCTGATTTAAAGTCTCACACCCCCACCATTCATGCCTTCATTTCAAACCTCTTCCTTAGTAGTATGAATTATTTATGAGTTAGGATTTACTATTCTTTCTCCACCCGTATTCTTTTCTTCGTACAGATCTGTTGAGTATTTCTGAAAAAGAAGACATACACTCAGAGTTCTTGCTACAGAGTTTGACTTGCAACACTTCTATTTCACATTTGAACCACAGAATTGGCAAAAATCTTCTTCATGTCATGCAATCTCCACCTGATTTATGGAGCCCAACTGAGAGTGGTTGCTTTCCAGCAAGCCTCATCTGTTCCACGGTGACTTTCCTCTTGCAGACTGGTCCCATTGTTCCCGCTGCCCCCGTTTCTGTTTTGAAGGAATTTGAGTCCTCAGTTGGTAGCTGCCGGTCTGCCTTGCAGTGCTGGAGAGTGTCTGTGTAGTATTTATTCTGAATTCCCATACTGCATACTGTGGACTCCCCCTTACTTAACCAGGAGAGAAAAGTTTATTTCTCTAAGTTCTCAATTTTCATTGTTCTTCTTTTCTCTTGGATATAACCCAATTTATCCCTTTCTGCCAGACATAGGGTTATTAGTGGACGCCACGGGAGACATTTTTCATCACAATTTATTGATTTATTGTCCCTTCAATTTTTTCCAGGGGCACATTTGATAAAAATAATCATTGTAATCAATCAGGCTGAGGTACGTGCCAAGAGCTGGCTAGTTGTTTTAGAGACAATATATTTAATCCTGACAATAATCCTGCAAGGTAAGCATATTATTATCCTGGGCTAAGAGTGAGGGAACTGAGACTCAGCACCAAGTGAAGTAACTTGTTGCAAAGTAAGTGAAGAACCAAGACCTGAGTCTACCATTTTACTTTGTCTTGAGGCACAGTGCCAGGAACCCGTTTTTCTTTCATAGCTCTTTGTCAAATTTTAGTGTATAGATGAATGTGTGGAATCTCCCATATGCTTTGTTCTACACTAAAATACAGAAGTATTTATAATTGGTAACTGATTATAAAAATATTTGTAATTGATATCAGGTGATGAAGTTATTCACTAGCCATAATTGATCAAAACAATTGAATTATATATACAGAATTATATAAATCTGATACCATATCTGATACATCTATTCTCACTTCTAAGATGGGACGGAACTGTGCTCCATGAAAGGCAAACAGATGTGATGACTTCTGTCATACAACAGCTTTTAGTCTGGAGGTCCTTTCTGAAATGTGACACAGGGAGAGTGACCCAAGCAAAGCATACCAACCTTAAGAAGTTGAATAAGCAGAGATAAGAGTTTGGAGAGTCCAAATGCCATGAGCTATAGTGAAGAGTCCCAGGAAGGAGGAAAGTAAACCCAGAAAGAGATCCAGAAATAATCAGAGGGGTCTCCTATAGTTCTTAACTGAATACTATCCTATGGCGTATAAGGTGGGACCCTCTGAGGTCAAGCAAGGAACAAATATCTGGGAAAGAATGACTGCCAGGTAGGTTCAAACCAAAGAATTCCTACAGTCAAAAAAGGTATATGAGTTCTGACCTGTCAGAATGCAGAGATCTTTTTGAACATCCAGGGCAATGGTCCCCCAATTGTTGACATCAGATTGGTTTTCTGGAAGACAGTTTTCCATGGAGAAGAGTGATAGTGGTGGCAGTGGTGGGTCAGTGGGAGTGTTTTGAGATATTCAAAAGAATATGCAACCTGGGTCCTTTGTGTGTGTAGTGCATGGTAGGGTTTGTGTTCCCGTGAGAGTCTAATGCCACTGCTGATCTGACAGAAGGCAGAGCCCAGGAGGAAAGCACACCATGGAGCAAGCTATAATTACATACGAAGCTTGGCTCATGGGCCTGCTGCTCACCTCTGCCTGTGCAACCTGGTTCCAATCAGGCCATGGTCCCTTATGCATCAGTGGCCCAGCAGCTGGGTACCCTTGATCAAGAGCATTCTGTAGAGATTCAAGAAGATTCATGCACAGTATTGCTTTATACTTACCGAAAGGAATTTAAAGACAAGTCTTGAAATCATCAAGATGATTCACAAGGAAATTAGATTTCTGATGAAACAAATTTTCATGCTCTTTAAAGAAAGACAGCAAAATTCAGATAGGCAGTAATGTAAACCTTACAATGTCCAGCATCCAATAAAAATTACTAGACAGACAAAGAAACAGAAAATGTCATACATACCTTGAATAAAAATCAATCAGCAGAAATAAACCCAGATATCACAGTGATGATGGACCCAGCAGAGAAATACTCTAAAACTGATATGATAAGTATTTTCAAGGATGCAAAAAATAATGCAAACATAATGCATCAAGAAATAAAAGGTATAAAGAGAACCAAATGCAAATTCTAGAAATGAAAAATGTGATATCCAAAATAAAGGATTCAATGAATGGGCAGCACTACAAAAAACCAACAAGTTTGAAACAATCGAAGTCCAAGCACACACAGAAAAAAAGACATGGAAAAAATACCCAAATCCTCAATTCCCTTGAAAAAATATACAACAGTCTACTGTCTATTTAACACTCAATGACTTTTCAACACTCATTGAAAAGTCATTGAATGTCATTGAATGTCATTGAAAAGGCCCAGGAGAAGGGAATAGATACAGACACTACCTGTGGAATAAATGGTGTGTGTGTGTGTGTGTGTGTGTGTGTGTGAATACTGGAAAATCCTTTTTCCTCTCTGTTTCTTTTACTCTGGATATTTTATACGAAGTTGAGAGACAATGGTACGAAGTTGAGAGACAATGATAGAAAAATTAAGAAATAATTGCCAAGCATTTCCCAAGGATCTTAATAAATAAATAAGAAAAGTACCAAAGCAAAAAATGACTAAATTTAAAAAATCAACAATAAAGAGAAAACCTTAAAAGTAGTTAGAGATGGCCAGAGATATAGTTGAGCAGTACAAGGGCTGCCTAGCAAGTGCAAGGTCGTGAGTTCAATCCCTGGTACAAAAAAAAAAGTAGCTAGGGAAAAAGATACATATGAAACTAAGAATGACTACTGAGTTCTCAGAAACAATACAAAACAGAAGACCTTGGTATACCTTTAATGTCATTGAAAAGTAAAGAGGATAAAGATGTGTTATACTATAAATCACAAATGTCACATAATGAATGCATTCATTATATATCACAAACATTTACTAATACAAACTTTTAAAGAAAAATTAAAAACTACCAAAAAAAGAAAGTAGGACAAATGGCAACTAACAAGATACCAGATTAAAATTTAACTATAATGAGCAGTGTATGAAGAAGAATAGCTACATATTCAAATGTAAATAGTAAAAACATCAATACTGAAAAAACAAATAACCTGATATTACTAACATGTTTAATAAAACTATATATTCATTGAATGCCAAAGATGGAGAGTTGTTGTTGTAGTCTGAATATATGTAAAGCAAGGGTAATACCCCAGTTCTTCGTATTTCCTAGAACTAGTTGGACGGTTCTGCTATCAAGTAGCACCAAGATGTAGGAGGGTTAACAGTGATGGGAAACAGCAGTGGGTGAGCTTTGAGTTTGTCCATTGGAGTGCTGGCCCAGGAGAAGGGAATAGATACAGACACTACCTGTGGAATAAATGGTGTGTGTGTGTGTGTGTGTGTGTGTGTGTGTGTGTGTGTGAATACTGGAAAATCCTTTTTCCTCTCTGTTTCTTTTACTCCGGATATTTTATACGAAGTTGAGAGACAATGGTACTTGTCCATGTGTTTCGTTTTTAGGCTACAGAATAACTGGTTGGACTGTGACTCCAGAATATGGAGGGTGATAGGTTTTCATGTCTTTGTACTAGGAGGTGACACGTCCTGGTACACAGGATCCTGATTCCATTACCAATAGAAATTAAACATGGCTAAGAAAGTGAGAAGTAATCTGAGTAACAAAAGTTGGACTAAGATGGTCCCTGGCCTTTTAGCTCCAGTTCCCTTTCAGTTTTCAGTGATCTGGTCTGTATCACAGAGAGCTGGCTAGACTTCTGCAATGCAGTTTTTAGACTCCCTTGATTCTGGCTTGCATTTTTATTTAACCAGTAGAAGATAAGCAGAAAGCAGAGATAGAATAAGGGAAGAGAAACAGGTAGACAGGAAGGTCATTGCTCTTCTATTTCTGCTTTTGCTGTTGACTTTGTCGGAAAAGCTGACTGCTCCTCTAGCCTCCTTCGGGAGACCTAGCAGAGGCTTGAGGCTTGGAGGGTGATTGCTGGTTGTGGCCAACGTGACTGAACTTCAGTGGCACTGGTAAGTCAGGCAGTTGGGGCTGCAGCCCCAGGAGAACTAGCTGCTGTCCCCACTGAGCAGTGCAATTGTTACTGTTGGCAGCAAGAGCTTCTGGGCTCTGCTACAGCGTGGTCTCCAGCCCTCCCTCGGGGAGGCAGTGGCCTGCTGAAGTCGCTCATCTCTGGCTGTTACCGTCCCCTTTGTCTTCCTTTGCCTTCAGTTGTTTTTGGATCTAGGCGCTGGTGTAAAATCCTCCCCACCTCTATTTGAAATGACTAGTGTCATTTGGTTTTTCTGATGAGACCCTGACTGATAGAGGATACCAGAGATTTAAGCAGATTTAAGGTCTTCTAAAGGATTTGTGATGCAGAATGAGTCCACCATAGGAGAGGCAAGCCAGGGAGAGCCAAAGCACACCTTGTCTCTTTGGCCACCCTTGGTCTACCCCCTTCACTGCCAGGTCTCTGGGTGGGTTACACAGGTATTGTTTGAAATGCTTAGATGGCAATACGATGGTTAGGTACTGGGGTGTTTTATGTGACCTTAAATATCTCTTCTAGTTATAGTATTGTAAATCATTGGCCCCTACCCAATGGACCATTGAGGGCTATTGTAAGTTTTTGAAGAAATTCTTAAGTCTATATGTGCACAAGACTGGTATAATGAAAAAACAATCTAGTGGCTCCAAATATTATCATTTTTTACCTAAATGTTTTTAGATATTCTTTGGTTTAACACTACAACTTAACTTGTATTATTAATAAATGCCCAACATTTATGAGTAACTAAATTTTTAAAATCAACATAAACAGCATTTTTTCTATTTGACAGGAGTAGATTTGTAAATTCTTTTATATTTAAAGAGGAACATTTTTACCTGAAAGTATTGAAAATCACTGTTTTAGAGCCCTGGCTTTCAAATATGGCACAGTTTCAAACTAAAGTGACTCATTTTCAAAATCCTAAAGTCTGCAGAGTTCAAAGGATAATTTGTGGGACCAGTCTTTGATTAACAAAATTTTATAGTTTTTATAAAGCTGTAGTATTTTATAGTTTTTATAAAACTATAGTATTATCAAGTAACTCAGATTTAATATGGTTAGGTCATTTGGAAGTTTCATAGCAAAAAGGGTTTGTTGTTCTTTTTAGGGACATGTGTAGTTTTTTATTACTTCTCAAAAGGAAATTTTAATTCTATCCTATGAATATCGGTAGAAACTTTGACAATAGCAGTTACTCTGAGATGAACTTAAGAAGCAGTCACTGCATTTTATTTTCTACTGTTAATACATGTGTTATCATTTTATGGTGTTAGATTAACTAAAATGCTTATTTCTGTCATAAAACTGCAAGTGACAATGGTCGTGATTGAAAGTAAAACTAATGTCCATTGACAGTTTACTGAGAGTGAGATTCTGACCTAGGAATCTGTATATTATTATATTATATTATATTATATTATATTATATTATATTATATTTATTATATTATATAACATTAAATCCAAAAATGTAATAGTTTGTCCCAGGATGGACTGTCACTAGGATTCAAATAGATGCTTGTCTAGTGAAGAGCTAGATCTGACATCAAATGTCCAGCTTGCATCTCTGCTCCACCGTTAATCTTCTGTGTAACACTGGTGTAATCACCCTGTCCAGCCTCAGTTTCCTTGTTTGTAGGATGGGTTCAGGGTGCTGCTTGTGCTGTGGGGTGGGTGACAGTGCCCCCTGTGCACACGGCACACACAATCTCTGACACATGGTAACTACTCCAAACGTAAGCTCTGGTTATTTTTATGGAACTCCAAATTTCTATGAAACGAAAATTAGTGAAATTGATATTTTAACTTCTGAATTTCAGTTCATTCATTGGTAAAATGAAGGTACTTTTTTCCCAGTCCTTTTTGCAAGTTGCTATAAAAGAATTAAATGAAATTAAACAAATAAAAGAAATCCTTTGTGCATGAATACATCGAAACAATTTTTTGAAAGCGTCAAGCTCCTTAGAGTTTATTTATTTTAAGATTAAGATGCTATTTTATTCAAAGTTTTGATTTATTTACACTTCTTCTTATATAACCTTTAGTGTCTCCAGGAAAGGGCAGGCAGGTCCTGCTTGAGGCCCGTCGCCAGCTTAATATTTCCTCCTTCTCCAGAGAAAGGCTCTATTTAGCAGTAAAACAAACTGGACACTTTCTCACATTTGTTTCTCCAGAAAAAGGAAGGGACAGCAACTCCAAGGCTGGAACTGACGCAAAAGATGTTTCTTAATATCTTCAACTCGAATCTGTCTCATCTGACAGGCACGGCTGATTTAGTAAGGTCCTTGTCATTCGACGCTGCATTTCATTTCGTGATTTTCCAGACACCCCAAAGCCTTCACAGAAAGAGGTAGATCATACATATACATGCGAAGAGCATAAAAATAGCAAATTTCCTTTCAGTTCAGTACAATGATTTATTCATCAAAGACAAAATGAATTGAATTAGTGCAGGTTATTCTACTATATTTAAAATGATCACACAGAGCTAGGCAATGTCTTCCTTTTAAAAAGGTATGTTCTCCATAACCGGTTAATCCTGGAATTCTGGAATTTCTCTTTGATCTATCTTTTTGCCTCTCGCTTCCGGGATCGGGTCCTCAGCCTTGCTCGCCTGGGCCCTTGCCATTTTCCTAGGGACACTGTTGGAAGGTGCTCAGCTCCTGTCCCATCCAATGTCCCCTCTTGCCGGAGGGCGTGTTTCTGACTCAAGTCTGAGCTTACTGTTATTCTATTTCAGTTTCTCTCTGTTACCCACTGGCCCTTTGCGTGACGGGGCTCACTAGAAACACCAGCTTTCTGTATTCCTGCCTTGCCTCGCCTGACTGTTTGAAGACTTCACAGTCTAGATCTGTCCACTCCAACTCTACGTCTCCCTCCAGCCTCTCCCACATTAGATTCGCTGGACCCCTGACAACTTGCTTCCCTCCTGAGGGTTTAAAGTCGTGTACTTCCATATTGCTTTTGTTTCCATATTGCTTTGCTTGTTTCTCTGCCCTACCTGGCAAGTCTGTATTCTCCCTGGAATGAGCTACCTTTGTAGGACTTAAACGTGCGCCATCCAAGCCCCCGACTGATGAGCTTTCATAGCTCTGGCTCTGACACTTCTCTGAGATGATCCTGAGTGTTTGCCTCTGATATTTGTGACCGTGTCTCCTTTCCCCAGTATTGTTTGACTCTATCTTCCTTTTGATCGATCTTATTTCAGTTTTTGGACTCACTTAATGCCATATATGGTGCTTGGCAGAGAGTCAGGGAAGATTGTAATGAATCAGCACTTAAACGACAGACTCAGACCAACATGGGACACCTAGTATTGTCACTTACGAGTGTGTCATCGGGAAATTCATTCAGTTTCTCTCAATTATAGCTTTTTATCTGAATACAGCAGACTATAACAAAATGCCTATGTCATGAGAATGTTGTAATAAAACTTAAAACCGTGTCCGGTGCAGCAACTCAGCTCTCTGGATTGCTGTTATTCACTGTTGGTGCCACTGCCACTGCTGACAGCCGTGGAGACTGTGTGAGGCTGTCTACCTGGGGGAAACGTCTAGATGGCAGCAGGCGGGGAGCACATATTCAATACTGAGTGGATGTTTTTGTCTAATTGCATCTGCTGTTACTCTGTTATTAAAGCTGGTTGAAGGGGTGAATGTCCTGTTTTCCTGTCTGCTCCCATGCGTCACCATCCCTGGGAAGTTCCACGAGCTCCAAACTCAAGATGTCCAAAGCTTATCACTCAATACCCTCTACAGTCAATTTATATAAAAACGCTTGGCAGAACAGCCACTTAGATGCTTTCTCCTCCCTCCCTCCCATTCTCCTTCTCTCTTTCCTTTCCTCCTAATCCCAGTCTACTTGCAGTTCTGTTGGTGTTCTGGGCTGTAATCATGTAAATAACTTTAAATGCTGCTATGATCCTTCACTGATTTACATGATTTCATCTGGGTTGGATCCATTTCTCTTCTTTCTCACTGCTGCTTATTCTTGTGATTTACCTGCCACCCAGGTAATATCCTAGTGTTCTGCAGCGCTTCAGGGCAGGGAGCCAGCATCAGCTCAGGGCAGGGGACATGGTGGCTAAGGGTCAACTCCTGACCTGCCCACAGGGACACATAGCAACATAAACGAATGAGGCTGACCAGGGCAGTGCTGCCCCTAGCATGCTGGGGACCCTTGCTGGATCTACAAAAGCAGCTACCTAGGAATGTGCCTGTCCATTGCTGTCACCTGGGAATGCATTACCTTATGGTATTTTAGGAGAAATTGCTCATTTGTATATGAAATTTACTGATCCAAAAATGATGGCAAGAAGTTTAAACAAAATTCACCAGAAGAAAAATCAAGATGTCTGTGAAGCTGTTCAAGAAATGTTTATGAGAACAAAATAATTCCTCCCTCAAGATCATTGTGCAGTCTCTGCCTGTCTCCTGGATTTTTCCTTGCTTATTTCATCTCATGCTCAATGTTCTGCATGTGCACTACTACCTTCAGGCCTTTCATATTGGCTGAAAACTCACTCTGTGATGGACACTAAAGGCAATTTGATGATAAGCAAATGCTGTTCCTAAAACAGGTGATGAGCTAAGAAAAACAGGTAGTTCCGTTTCATAAACCGCTGTGAAAAATCTAGTCTTCCTTTTGGTATCGTTGTACTTAGAGGAAATTATAAGACTATATGTCAGTAATTGACCTATAAATACTTCACGTTTTATTATCACTTAACTAGATTCTCAGTTTCTCATTGGCAATGAATTTCCATTAAATATAATTTATGCGTGCAGCGCTTCTATAGATCAACTGATCACCAGGTATATAAACATCAACCAGTAATTGCTTACAAGTCCACAAGGCCTGGAGGCTGGTGAGTGACTAAGTTTGGTTAGGAGGTGATCATAGTAACACAACATTGATATGCATCTCTCAGTACGGTACTAACGCCTTTGCTTTGTCTACAGACTCACTGACTTGAGTACCTGTTTGACTCTGTCATTTTTAGTCTTCAAATTTTATTTTATTGTAGTAAAAACACTTGATACAACATCTAGAGTCAACAAATTTTAAATGTACGATCAGTATTATTAATTATAAGGACAATGTTCTACACCAAATCATTGGGATTTTTCATCTCGCATAACTGAGACTTTATGGATTAGCAGCTCCCCAGTTCTCACCGCCACAGCCCCCAGCCCCTGGGAAGCACCGCTCTGCTCGCTGTCTCTTTCTTCTGACCATTTTAGATACCCCCTATAAGTGGAATCATGCAATACCTGTCCTTCTGGGTCCGGCATATGTCAGTGATCACAATGTCCTCAAGGGTCATCCTTGTTGTTGCACATTGCAGGATTTCCTTCTTTTTTTTTCCCCCTAAGGCTAAATGCCTTCTCTTGAATGGCTTTACTCATAAGACCTATCTTTTTCAATTTTTTAAAAAATGAAGTAAGACAGAAGAGACACTTGGAAAACATTTGAATGTATAAGTCTCCTGAATTTTTATGATTTTCCTCCAATCTTTTATAATAGTCTTGCTTATACTAATTTGACAAAAACAGCTTTTACAACTTGGCTTTAAATAGTTGTATCAACACAGTTGTGGCAGCTATCTTTTCATATAAATAACATGTATCTTCATAAAAACGTTTTGTTAGCTTATATGATAATTAAATTGTATAACTGCACTCAAATACCACTAAAGTGAACAAGAACAAATACAACGGACTTTTGATCATCAGTGCATTGAATGTGTAGGAGACAGTTAGTGGCATGCAGGAGACCTGCTCATACCATGGGAACCCTCTGCTCCAGAGGAAGAAGGCTCCATCTTCTGCATAATGAACGGGAGGTATTAGTGATTCCATATAGTCGGTACGGTGATGGTCACTGAAAGTACCCATTTGATTATTGATTGAATTTGGTGGGATTTATTAGGTTCTTTATAATAATAACCACTCACTCATGTGCATGTTCACTGGATTCCCCAATGTAAATTTCCCTATCATATGCCCAGGAGATCCCTTATGGATAAACTTTTTCCCATTTTGTCATTCGAGGAAAATAACTTTCAGCTAGATTGATTTCCCTAAGCCTGGAGAACAGAGATACCTGTTCCAATCTGAACTCAAGTCCAGGGCTGTTGCTGCTCCCCCAGTGCTACGTCTTACCAAGCTGCTGGCCTAAGGGACTCCTGAGACACTGTCTGCTCCCGCACACCCTGAGCCTGTGGTGCATCATCAGTATTCTGCATACATCCTCCGTTCTACTGCTAAGGGCCAACTCTCCCTGTGTCCTCTAGCAAGACAAGCAGGGGAGAAGGATACTAAGTAGACAATTAGCATCACACTGGTAGGGCAAGTGTTTCCCAGGTCTTTGGGTTTGTCCCTCTTGTCTTTGATGAATGGCTCCTGCCTCATTTTGACAGATTGATCTTGAGTGCTGGGTATTTTTCTCTCACCACATTAGCTGCCAGTTTTCCAGCCAACCCCTGGGGACTGAGATGAGGTGAGAGCTAAGTTGTTTGAAAGTATGGCTTGACTGAGCCATGCAACCAGGCTGAACGTTCAAAAAGCCCTTCTGTGCTTGGAGCCTGCTTTCATGTCTTGGAAAACCTGATTTATTTCAGGACAGGGAAAATCCAAGCCGGCTTGCAGAGTGGAAATTAAAATCTTAAAACTATGTATGAAAATTGAATATTCCGAATGGCCTGGTTTAAACATCACCCTGCATCATTGATCAAATGTAAAAGTTCTTGAAAAGAAACGGGAATTTATGACTAGGCATAGGCCTGGGGAAGGGTTTGGTAGATATTTATGGTTAACTTTAAGGAATTCCACTGACTGCGCTTCAGTCAGCTTTTGTACCTGTAAATTCCTACTTTGGAGATTTCAAGGCTGCAAATGCTTGTAGACTGAAAAAATATTTTGGTTTGTCTGTAGTCTGTTAACTTCTGAATTGGGGGAGAACAACTATATATATTTACTTGGACACATTTATGACACTGTAGGTACGTGGGCATGCATGCATTTTTGTTCCTTTAGATTTATGTCTATGTCTTTTTTGAGGACAGAAACTTCGCTTTAATGATCTCTGTGACCCCAGATCTAACACAGTTTCTGAGAAGCAGAAAGCCCCACAAATGCTGCCCTAGGGCGCGTCCTTCATGGGCTGCCAGGGGCACCTGGGGGTGTTGGGTCGGTGCTCACAGCTGAGGGAGGTAGAGGTGGGCGGAGAGGGTGGGGGCTTTCAGAGTGAATGTCGCAGAGCAGAGGAGGACAGTGAGAAACGAAAGCATAAAAACAGTTGGCCTTCTACCTGAATTCCCTTTTTACAGACGTGAGTTGCTGGTTCTGTGGGTGGACGAGTATTTCTTGTTTCGCGTATGGCTCTCAGGTGTATGAGGAAGTGACCGGAAGCCAGTTTCAGTTCCACTCTTCATGGCTGGTGTGGGCTGAGATGCACAGGCATCATCCTGGTTGTTAGAGAGGCTGGCGACGATGGTGAATTCCAGGACACAGCTTTCGATACTTCCACATAAATTACCCCGCTTAATCTGCTCCCAAATTCTGTTGGATTGGTATTATTATTTATGCCAGTATTTTAAATTTTGTTCCCTTTTCCTAGAAGCCCTCCTTTCATTTCTAAACTGTTAATGACTCTTCGGGTGCCAGCATCAGTGTCACCCCTTCTGTGACTTCCTCTCGTTAACGCGTGACAGATTTATAGTCTCCTTCCTCTTGGCTTCTGTAATATTTCATGCCTTCCTCAAGCACAGCTTTTGAACACCTGCCTTGTACTTGAAGTCTTTGCTGTGCGTCAGGCTGTGAGTTCCTCAGAGCTGCTTCCCGGGCTCAGGGGCAGCTCCTGCCCACCCAGTTGTGCAAACAAGAGCTCGGGAGCCTGGCCTGCCACCGGCTCCCACCTTTGCACTCCGTATCCAGCGAGGCACCAAGTACTTTGCATTTTACACCTGAATATACGTCAGAGCCTCTGACTTTTCTCGTCTCTGTTGAGGTCACCAGAGTCGCTCTCAGCCACCTGTCTTTGCGGGCTGTGGCAAGTCCTCTGTGCTGGTCCTACAACTTCCCTTTCACCCAGAATGCATTTCCTCTGCATAAAGCTCCTTAGTAAATTTCCATGGCAACTCAGATTAAATCCACAGCCCCTGATGTCCCTTACAGGAGACCTGCGATCTGGCTGCTTGCTACCTAGCCAGCTCTATCTCGTACCCTCATTCACCAAGCTCCCGTCACATTAGCATTTTCTCTGTCAAGTTCCTTTTTCCTTCCTGAGGCCCCCTCTGCCCAGTACTTTCTGTTACCAGTCCCCCAGCTAGCTCTGATCAGTTTTCAGCTCATAGCCCAAAATTTACACTCACAAAGTGAACCCTGAGACGCTTGTCAGAGGACTCTCTTCTTTACAGCATCTATCTATGTTTATCTATTGATTATTTAATTGAATGATTTGATTAATGTATATCCCTTCCACTGGAATGTAAGAGATGTTGAGGGAAAGATGTGTCTGTTTGGTATTTTTCATCATTACATGTGCAGTACCAAGGTAATGTCTGGATAGGTACTTACTAAATATTTTTTTAAAATATAATAATAAATGAAAACAAAATTATTCAAATGTGACTTATCACATTGGTACTTAATCTTATTTGGTGTGTTTCTCCTGGGAAGAAATCAAAATATGTGTGTGTTTTCTTTCTCCAGGAATCTTTTGTTTACATTTATCTTAGCTGTAAGTGAAGACACTTTTTCCACCTTTCCCTAATCCAACAGCCAGTGGAGGGTGCCAAGTGCCTCACTGATGAGACCTTGAAATTCTGCACCTCTTGTTCACATGCCTGTGGATGGACTTCCCTGCACTCACCACCCCTACCTCGAGTGTGGACTGCCCTTCACTTAGGTGAGGGTGTTCCATGAGACGCTACAGACTCACTGACCATAAGCGGGAACGAGGCAGGAATGAAGTGAAGCGACTTAGTTAGCTCAGCAGGAACTGAATCCCCTCACTGCTCGCCACAGAAGATGGATGGCATGGGCCAGGGAGTCTGAGGAGGAATTCAGACCACATGCCTACCCAGGCTGGCAGCAGGTAACCACACTTAACGTCTTGGCCAGAGTTTGAAGTGTCTTGGTGATGTGGGAGGGGAGCTCAAACACAGCCAACTCAGTGCCAAAAAATAAATTCTCACTCAAAATATTTCCCAAACAACATTTTCCTTTGAAAAAAAAAAAAAAGGCCAAATGAAAACACACACAGTGCTTTTCTCTCATGCATTTCCCTGCCTGGGATTTTAAAAATTTTCTTTCTGTTTCTCATCACCCCTGAAACAGTTTTTATTTTTGAGAAGATTTAAAAATAATTTTCCTGTACTCTTCCATCTTCCCACCCAGAGGGAGAGTGAATTTTTACACCTTCCAGCCAGCTTGAATATAGCAAAGAATGTCAGAGGTGCTACTGTGGCTTAGGTGCTGGGCACAGAGCAGGGATGGGGTGGGTGGATTTGGCCAG
>PVJX010035955.1:0-17883 GCA_004027295.1 Dolichotis patagonum | reverse complement strand
GCAAACTCATGTCTGAGTATAATTTTAACACAAAAATTTGATATTTCTCTTTGGATTGCAGGTTCATATAGGTAGAGCTATATATGGGAGAAAGGAGCATGCTTGGAACTGCCAGGCCTGTATTAGGTTTGGAAGCACACAGTAGAACCATCGTGGTAAGCTAGATGTCAACAGCAAGTAAGAGTGTACTGGTGCCAGGTCAGAAGTGAAAGATAAGACAACCAGTGAAATGTGAAAAGACCACAGACTCTTGTAGGTTGACATGAGTACTAAGTCAGAATTGGATAGTAATTTAAGAAACTGAAAACTATGAGTCAGCTACTTGAGTATATACTATGAGCTCTGGAGAATGAGGAAGAGGAGTAAAAGATTTCTCCTAGCATACTTTTGTGGTCTTTACACAGAAATATGAAGAATTCCTTGAAGCTAAGGGTGCTTTAAACTCTAGTTCTGATATTACCTTTATGTTTCATGGCAAGTAATCCATTTTATTTCCTGACTTTAAAAGCTGTTTCTCAAATTTCAGTCTTTTTCATACCACATTTGAAATTGTAAATATTTCCAAGTATTTCCTTAGACCATTTATTTTTTATTAAATCACTACATTTTTTAAAATTTTATTTAAAGAGAATAAAGAAAATAAAACAAAACAAAACAGAATAAAGGGTAGCAACAATACAGAATTCCAAGGAAAAAAGGAAAAGAACAACAACAAAAAAACCTAAGAGATTATTACTTGACAAATTACATACTGACTTCTTGGAAATAGTTGTTCAAATATTAAAGTTAAAACAGTGAGTCCGTTAACAGTTCTGTTCCATGAGGTGACAAAAAAACAACAATATGGTCATCCATCTTACCCACTCAAATATACATGCAATTATATCAAAAGGGTAAAATTAAACACAACAAAACAGAACAAAGCGGATCACAAGAAAGCAATGTAGGGACATAAATTTCAAAACAAGACAATTGGAGATATTCACTCTGTATCATATTGACTCTTGCTTTCTTCCCAATAGTTGGCCATATTATCACATACAGGGAATTTACATGAAAGAACATAGTGTGGAATTGATCTGAGCAGGATGAGGAGGGCATTTCAGGTCTTCAAGACCAGACAATAGGGAATCAGAGAATGGCTGTCATAGTGTCTCTCATTCTCCTAAAAACAGCTGCCCATACCTTCATGTGTGTTGAACTTAAACAAAACAAAACAAGCTAAAATCACTTTGAACAAAGAATGATCGTTTTGCTGGATTACACATCATGACATTATGGAATCAGAACGGGGTATTGTAGTGTCTCTTTTTCTTCAAAGTAGTTGTTCATTTCAACATGTGTTATATAGTTGGTTCTTGTAAACTGTTTATAAGCTCTACACATGCATGAGTCTCTACCTGTATATCTATCCTTTCTGTATTAGAGGTAAAAACAAAACAAAGCAAGATAAAACAAAACAATTCCTAGAAAAGCATGAAGCAAAAAAGTCATATATAACCTCAATATAAGCTGATCTACAATCGTTACTATAATGTCTCAGCAGTATATAACAACATTAATAAAAACAAAGCATTATGAGACTTCAAAAGCAAGTAATAATCAAACCAGAGTGGGTATCTTAGTGAATCTTGTCACTTTCAGTGTAGTTGCCTATACTCTTAGACTTGATGCTATCAATCATAACAGATGTAAATAAAATCAGTCAATATAAAGTAGCAATCTAACAACCCAGATTCAAATAAGATCAGTCATAATAAGACAGTATAAGTTATAAAGGGCTTCAGATTAAGTTGATATGGAATTAGGGATGATTACTATAATATGTCCTCTTATTTTGGGGATAGCTGACCATGTCCTCAAGTCTAGTGTAAGTAGACAAACTGGAACACCATGTAATTCATCCAAGCAGAGTGATGAGAATAATGTAAATTTTAAATCTTGCTACTCAATTAACAATATCCTCTGCCTTCCTTTTTAAGACAGTTCCTCCCCTTTCCCTCCCATAGGGTGTACTGCTTGTTTTGGGTCCCACTGCCTCCCTATATAGAGCATCTCAATGGACCCTATCTCCTGATCTACTCTACCTGTGTTTCTCTCTGTTAATATTTCAAGGCCATCTATACTAGAGATTACAGCCAATCTTCTCTGCCTTATTTCTGCTATTCTGTTTTCCTGCCATTGGTTGTCTATTTTTCTGTTCCATTCCACTGTCTGCCCCGTTCACTTTGGCCTCTCTGCCATTGTTCCTGAAATGCTTGTATTCTGGATCTGTCTCTCTCTAAAATGTCCTTCGGTATTTTTTGTACGGTTGGACTGGTGGTCACAAATTCTCCAAGTTCCTCTTTGTCATGGAAGCATCTTGTTTCTTCATTAATTTCTAGAGAGAGTTTTGCAGGATACATCAATCTGGGTTGGAGGTTATTCTCCTTCAGTGCTTGAATTACTTCACTCCAAGCTCTTCTTGACCTGATGGTCTGTGTGGAGAAGTGTGCTGTGATTTTGATGGGTTTTCCTTTATAGGTGATCTGTTTCTTTTTTCTGATGGCTTTTAATATTCTGTTCTTATATTGAATTTCTGGGATCCTGATTATTATGTGTCTAGGTGTAGCTCTGTTTTGGTTGTAGGTGGCTGGAGTTCTGTATGCTTCATACATCTGCATATCATTTCCTTTTTCTATGCTTGGGAAATTTTCCTTAATGATTTCTGTGAATAGCCTTTGCAATTCCTCTGTTTTGACTCCTGCTTCTTCATTCACATGCTTTATTCTTAAGTTGTAGATCCTCTTGTCATCTTCTAGCCTTCCAATTGTTACTGCCTGCTCCCTTGTTATTTTTAAGAGATCTTCCCTTTCATGATCACATATTGCAAGCCTGTGTTCAATTTTTGATAGTCTATCTTTGGTTTCTTTCAATCAGTTTTGTCAGTTTTCTATGGAGTCTTTAGTTTCCTGATAATCTCTTTGAATTTGCTTCATGAATTATAGGTTTTTCTTGTTTTCTTCATTAAGTGTTTCTCTCCTTTTGTGTTCCTCCATTCTTCTGTCTGTGTCTTCTTGAGAGGTGCCCAGCCTTTCTTTTATTAATCTACTTATCTCTTGTTTAATTTGAATTAATATTTCAGTCTTGATCCCGCTTATGAGGTCCTGAAGATATCTCTTTATGTCTGCTACTGCTGTGTTTGATGTTGCATGTTTGCTGCCCTCAATCTCTTTTGTATTTACCTCTCCTGGATCAATGTTCTCAGGGTTGGGGGTTGGGGGTTTTTTCTTATTTCTCCCTCTCGTCATGTTTTTGGTTCCTTCCATACAAGTGTACAGTGTAATTCCCAGCCCCTTTGTTTGTTGGTTAAGGCTCCTCTGGAGCACGCAGGCTAGTGGCTTCTGCCCTCTGCTGGCCACTATCAGAGAGTGAAGTTCAAGCAAGTGCAGTGTGAGCCTGCTCCTCTCCTATGGGCCAGTCAACCTTCGCAGGCCTTCACTGCATCAGTGTGCGGCTGGGCTCATGGAATTAGTTTGTAGCAACCCACTGGGTTCTGGCCAGGGGCATGGCCCAATCCAAGCAGAATCCACCAATCTGCTTGGAGAGGGGAGCAACCAACTGATGCCACCTCCTTATGGAGTTAAGGCTGTCCTGCCCAAATCCAACATATCTTCCCGTCAGTTTCCCCTTTCCCATGGGAGGGTCTTATTCCCATCACTCGCCATGTGTAATGCCGGTCCCTGAGAACTGCTGGGCTCCCAGACTTCTGACTTCAATGTGGCTATGGTGCAAATTCATGGAGCCTCTGGTGGGTCGTGTGCAGGGCCGGCTCTGGGCGAGCCACAGGCAGGGATGTTCAGCTCCATGTTCCAGCTGCTCAAGCCAGTCACATCAGTGCAGTTTCGTCGGTCAGGTCCCTCTCGGGCAGGAATTCAGGCGGCTCGAGGAGGGTGCCGTGCTTGCTGATCTTAACTTCACTAATGGTAGCCCTGGGACCTCATATTTGAGTGTTTTTTTAAACTTTAGTTTCTTCCTGGGTTGAGAGAGTCTATCTCTCTCTGTTTGGGTCTCACCAGGGTGTTAAATTCTGGCATTTAAGCTGTCTCTCTCAGAGAGGATCTCTCTCTTCTGCTACCTACCAGTCCGCCATCTTTGGAAACTCATCAATTCACTTTTTAACATAAATATTTTTAAAAGCGTATTATTATTTTAAAGATAGTCTAAGTTATTATAAATGGGAACTAAGAATAAAAATAAAATAAAATGGGGCTAGGTTTTAAAATTTGAACTGAGTGCTTTTGCCTAACAAAAGATGTAAGATCAACCTGCTTTGTTTTCCATAAAAGGAGATTAACAAGGATTAATAAAATATAAAAAGCATAATCGTGTCAGACTGGCATTATCTTTTGTTTATTCAGAAGATGGAATGTCTTATTGTCATTTGGTGCATGTCACTCTTATGTCCCTGTCTCTCATTTCACAAAACACACTGGATAATTCTCATATCAAGCAATAATAGCATGGTAAAAATTTGACCTTTTCTTAAAAGGATGTATTATTTTATTTCCTGCTTGTAGCCCATGTAAAGACATGATAATTTTCTGTGTGTGAACAAAATAAGTGTTCTTCCTTGGTAAAAGGGGCAAAAAGTATGTCATAAGGGCATTTTATGTTAATATACTCAAAAATTGATGTTGGATTTTTCTTTTTCATCTCCCTGCATCATTAAACACTCTCTAGAATCTAAGCTCAGAAGGGGAAGAACTCCTCATTTCATATTTGCATTTTCAATAAATTGGAAAGAAAGCTCTTAAAACAATGTAGATCATCAATAATTGTCTTTGAATGGAAAAATGAAAGAAAGACAAGGATCGATATAACTTGACTAAAATGTACATTTACTATGACCAAATAGAATAAACTAATCAGGCCCTATGAAATTCATAGTGCCTAAAAGTGTATTAAGAACTAAATAATCTTCACTAACTAAATATCTATTTCAAAGCCTGTGAAATTATGGAGCCTTTTCCCTTCATGATTAAATATTGTACTGCACAAGGTCAGAATACTTCTAAAGGAGTTTGTAAACATAGCATGCATTTATTTTCATAAGCTGTGATATATAATACGATTTCACAGCAAGTGAAAAGGAAAGAAAGCAAAGAGTCTTAACCTTAACTTTCAAAAGAGATCTGAAAAACTGTATGTTGTTTCTCAATATAGATATTTATCAGTTTTCTCATAGCTGAAACCAAATATGTGACACCTGCAATTAAAGTAGCAAAATGTTTGTTTGACTCATGGTTTTAGAGGGTTTAGTTTATAGTCCACTGGATTTGAGACAGAAACGTTACTGTGTAAGTTTATGGCAATGCAAGGCTACTCAATTCAGAGTGTCCTGGAAGCAGAGCAAGGAACAGCACTGGACAGGAAGGAACGAAGGGCCACATATAGTGCCATGGTCACATCTCCCTCATCTACCCAGATATACCTAAAAGTGTACTTTTACTAATCTTGTAGGTGTCTCCCAAGTCATTAAAGTTGATAGGCCACATAACCATCATAATAATCATGTTTCAGTCAATATGTTTTCCTTTCTATACCCATGATTACATGGTTCAGCATAAAAATTAAGAGTTTTTCACTCCAAGTTTAGTCATTTAGTTCTAAAATTTGCCTGTCCTCATTTGACTGTGACACTGAGATAAAACTACACACTTGGAACTCAACTTCAAAGTATAGTAAAATTTCTGACTCTCCATTCATAATGCTAGTCTTTGCTCTACTGTACCAATTTAATGCTATAACTACCCCAGGTGAAGACTGGAGCCCCTCCACAGAAACATAAAGGAGCCTTCATTCTTTCCCCTTTATACCATTCAGGCAACGAGACCCTAGTGTGGAACTTCTGTCTCCAGTAAATCTCCTCAGCCACACTCAGAACGATTCTGATACAATTTATTTGGGCATTTCTTACTCAAGTAGACACAATCAGTTAACTATTATGGGAGCTGTCTAGATACAAACCTTAACAATGTCTGAGCACATTCACTTGGTATAACCTTAAATTTAAGTTTGGGTAACCAGTAAAGCAAAGACTTTCTAGATGTGAACTTATACTCATTATAAAACTCTGTATAACTTGGTTCATATTGGGCTTTATCATGTTATGCTGAAATATTAAGATATTTATGGGTTACAGCAATAAAGTATAGTTGAACTTCCATATATATGTCAGCTACAATTTGATGAAGCCTGTTTTTGTAGATATTTCATGTTCAGAGGTATGTACAAAATGCTACCTTATTTTCTAAATTACATTTTAAGTTTGTCACAATAGGGCTACACTAAAAGACAGCATAATGGTAAATTTGAATTTCAGGTAAAAATAATAACAAATTTCTACTTTAGATGTGTTTAGTGGAATAAGTGGAACATATTTACACTAAGACTTCAAGCTTCTTTTCAGCAAGTTCCAGATTATTTGACTAAATCAGATATTATAATTAGATATTATAATATGTAGATATTATTCTGATTCTTTGACATTCTCACTTGAAAACAGAGGCAAACTGTAGATGGGAAATTTGTGGTAAACAAATGTATGAGATCTCCCAGTCTACTTTTCCATCTCTTTCTCACTATATACTGTATATTATAAAATGTATATAAAATATGTAAATATTCTTAAAATAAAAAGTGAGCATTTATTACCTTTTAAAGAATATCCCATTATATTTAATCTCTGTTTTTCAAACTTTGAATCAAGTTAATTAAAAAATCATATTACAGTCACAAAATAGTTAAATATGGCAGGCCACTAAAATCGTAGAAAAGAAAGATAAAGCAAAATGGTGTTTGCCTTTGACCTTTACACTTATTTTTATTTTCACATTACCTAAAATTTTGTTTCATCTGAAATGCAAGACCTACTTAGTTCTCAAACAGTTAAAGAATAATAAAAACGCAAGATTCAGTATTTTAATATGCCTCAGCAACTTGAAAAACATTAGGCAATATAAAAAGAAGACATACATGTTAAATAAAAAAGAAAATATAAATAATGCCAGTATTACATAGCAGTAAATAGAAAGATAAGGTAGACATATCAGAAAATGTCTAAATGTGAGAAAAGCAAAACAGCAACAAGTTACATTTGTTTGGAATTTTTTAACTTAAAAATATATAACCTCTGTAATCTTTAAAATAATCTTAGCATGAAGTTAAAGAATACCATGCTTTGAATATAGAATTAGATTCTATTAAAAGCTTTCTGAAAAAGAAGGGAAAGTAAGGTAGAATAGAATCAAAGTGGCTGGGATGAATAAAAAGTGTTGTTTCTCTGAGTATGTTCTTTTGTATACCCCAGGTCCTTTTTATATAGGAATGTTTCATATTAATCCTACTCCTTTCCCCCAACAAGTAGATAAATAGATAAATAGAACCACCTAGATGTTGGGGAAACCAATAGAGATCAACACTAGAAATTTACTTAACTAAATTAAAAATAAAACCAATAAATACACGGATGCACATGGATAAGAAAAGAAATTGTTTGTTTAGCAGTGTCTTGACTGGTTACTGCTTAAAAATGCTAGAATCCAATCTGTATTTGTTTGTTAGAAACATATAAGTACATAAATAGGTGGATAAATACATACATGAATGTGTGCTTATGCAATGATTGATATTTGTAAATGTATTTTTTGACTTATCTACCAAACAATGACACTCCAGAAATAAGGAGCAAAGTGCCCAGATTTTGTTATTTAATTTTTTTATTTTTATCAAAAAATTAAAATTTTATGATAAAATAATGTAACAGTTGTGTTGTTACACTGTACAACTTTAAAATAGTTACTTGAAGTACAAGATACAAGCCAAAAAGATTCCTTTCACAAAAGAAACCTGTAATAATAGAGACCTTTCTTTTCAACAAAGAAAAGCTAATAGTATGAATGAAATTAATTAGCATACATATTGAAATTTTTTTAAAACAACTGAATTTGTAATATAGCAAAGTATTTGAACTTCTTATTTCCATTTATCTCTTCTACATTGTTCTTTGTGTTTCTCATAAGAAACAAATCATGAGACATTTGAGCTGTGTATTTGACTTATTTTACCTAACAGTTCTTGGTTTTTAAGCACTTTCAGTAATCTCTAATTCTTAAAAAGGAGATGATTCTAGGCTTAGAGCAGAGAAAATGTGAGCTTCAGATATGTTGGCCAGAAAGTATAAAAATGCTACATAAAAGAAGGACACCTGTTCATAGAGCATCAGAATCATTCTTATATAAGGAGCTCATTCATGCTTAGAACAACTTAAGCAATAAAATAATTAATTCTGACATTGGTTTTAACATACAAAATAAAATGAATATATTAGTCTCTAATGTTATACATAATCAAAGAATTGGGCCAAATGTCTTAACCAGCTAATACAGTTTGTGTGTGCGTGTGTGGGGGGATTTTTAGTTGATGTGCAATTTGGAGTGTCTAAATATGAATGAAATATCCAACATATTTTCTTTAAGGTAGAAAAAGTGTTATTTCTCTGAATATGTTCTTTTGTATGTATAGTAATGCTATGCTTGATTTTGTCCACCAAAATCCAATGTTTCATTGTACCAGAGTAAGAGATATAACTGATTGCTTCTTTCCCCCAAATTAAATAGTACATTACAAATTTCTCATAGTTTAGTATTGATATTTGATTAAGTTCTTATCAATAGAAATGAACATAAGTGGGCTGGGGATTTAGCTCAGCAGTATAAGTGCCTGCCTGGCAGGTACCAGGTCATGAGTTGATCCCCAGTACCAACCCCCCCCCAAAAAAAAGAAATGAACACTAGTAGTATAAGCCATCATGAGCTCTTTTCCTTGATGTAAATAATCATGAGTTTATCAATTTCTGTTATTCCTTTTCCCTGGCTGCAGATAATAATAAAATGAGTACCATACCTTGCTTGGACTCCAGCATGGAAGTTACAGTTGAAGATAACAGTGGCTCTCTGTTATGCATAGAAAGTTTACTGCTGAATTTAACATAAGAAAGGGAGAAACTTGTGTCTAGTTGAAATAACCAGTACACCAAGAATTTTTAAACCTGCTTAAGCAATGACCTGCCTGCTATAAATAACAACTATTTAATTGTGACTAAATTTTGGTACTTCATGGAATCTCATAATCATGCATTCTGGGAATTCTTGGACTATGAGGTCTACAGAGTAGAAACTATTTTTTTGTATATATAACCTTTCTTATTCTTTCTCCTGGTCTAAAGATCAAAACACTGATTTTTTTTAGTTAAAACTTTGCCCACTCTACAGTGATTGCCATTTATTATACTTCTTGGGGTTTTAAATTATCCCTTCATGTTGGTGAACACCTAATGGTTTATGTTAATGATAGTTACATTGTATTAATGTGATCCAGGCCCTAATTCATAGAGTGCGTCAATGCCGTATTCCTGCCATAACTTCCTTTAGACCTTTTCCTGTTAATTAGAAATTTTGAGTAGAGTATTTGAAACACAAAGTTATCACAACTTGACTTTTGCGCTATGTTTATGGGTTGTTGAGCTATATTTGTCATCTCCCACTAAATCTCTTGACTTCAATGACTCACAACCAAATGAAAAGGAAAATAATCAAGATCTAATTCTATCTTTTGTTAAGTCTAGAAAATTTTCTCTCTCTTTCCTTGATGTTTGCTTTTAAGAGGGTGGACACACAGGGAAAGGTTGCCTCAGAAAGTTCCATCTCTGAACTTCACTGAATCCTTTCATCATTGGGGGGCTGTCACTGTTTCTTCTTCCCTTCTCATTCTCATTTTAGGATGTTTTAATTTCTTGCATGATATTTTTAAAGAAGCATTGGAGTTTCATTGAAAAATTGTATGAAAGGAGATAAGTTTTCAACATCAACTACTTTACAAATCAACTTGGATAAGTGAATCCATATGAGACAATAGAAACTCAAATATATCCATCCACTTTATATTGGTGAAATTTTAAAAATAGAATATCAAATACCTGTTACATAGTGGGATGATAAATATTATTTATATAACAAAACAATAAGGAAACTATTTCAAGTCTTCACATGTATTTTTTTCTTTCAATTGTTAGCCTATCTATTTTTAAGACTCACTATACTATGAGAATATAGTTAGTGAACGTTTTTCTTAGATGTAAACACTAATGAACATTGTCTTGGGCTTTTTGGATGTGAATTTTCTGTTTTATATTTTTAGGGTTTCACATATAAAATGTGTGATTTTTTTCAATTAGCTGCTACAATGAATTTTAATTTTGAATGCTTACCAATTTTTTAGATTTTGTGCTCTGGTAATTTCCAGTGGTAGTAAAAGTTTACATTTTTATCCAAATTAATGGTGGTATAGATGATCAGAATAATCACTTTGAATTTATTGCTGTATTTCTGAATTTCTATCTCTGTAAATTAAAAATACATCCATTGGACTGTATTTTTTTGCACATATTGCTTTCATCTAACACATATGTGATAACTGGTGTTATTCTACAGTTTAAAAACAGAGGAAAGTTCTTTTAGTAGAAGAAGGAACTAGTAGATAGTTCAAGGAACTTACCCTGAGTTGAATGTTTAAAAAATGACTAAACATATGCTTTTCTTGTTGCATTGACCGTGAGCTAGTGCAAAGTGGTATTCCATAGAATTTCACTTTCAACCAGAGTGCTATATAGCTCTGTGTATTCTACGGCTATGGCTTGAATATAGTGTATGTCTTCTAAAACTCATGTTGAAATTAGATTACCACTTTAGCTATATTAGGAAGTAAAAGAGATTATATATAGTTGTTTTCATGGTAGATTTTGGTCTTATGGGAATTGATTGTTACCATGAGAGCAGGTTGTTATGAAGCAAGTTTGATTCTTACATATTGACTTTTCAGCAAACGACCACTTGCTCTTCTATTTACCTGAAGTGTTAGGGGCTGCATGAAGCCTTCATAAGAAGGCAATCATATGTCAGTGCCATACTTTTGGACTTCTAAGCCTCCAGAAACATGAGCCAAAATGAACTTTTTTACTTTAAATTAGAGGCCTAGGTATTTGGTTAAATTCCTGTCATATAAAAATGGTCCAGTGTAGCTGAATGTATGTGCAACTGTTTGTCTCCTCCACAGAACAGCATTGGTGCAAGAAAGGCGAATGACTGAGGGAAAATACTGGAACTCAGCAAAGGTTAGTGTTAGAGCAGTGTACAGTGGAATTATTAGTCTGGCTCCCTGGCTACTAAGAGCTCCACATTGCTGGGGAATGAAAAGCAAGAAAACTCCAGAGGCCACCATCACCATTGCAGAATTGTAATTCTAACTGCTGGTGATCTCTCAACTAGACCCCAACTTTTAAAGGCTGTCCTACCTCCCAATAGTGCCACAAGTTGGTAACCAAACTTTAGCATATAGCCTTGGGGGACAATTCAGAGGCAAACCATTACAAGACCTCTAACCTCTAGGCCTCCAGGTATTACAACATTATTTTTTGCAAATAAAGCTACTGCTAATGTGCATTCTGCCCTAATGACCTCAGTGGCCACTGCATGATCTCATCATTTGGGCCTTCAAATCTCCCACCATACTAGCCCTAAAATTCTCTTCTTCAAGAACCTAATCAGACTCAGCTATATAACTATGTCGCTGGCATCCAAGTAAATGTGTCATCTGTACTCCAGAAAACAAGTGGTCCAAGAATAGCAAGAAATTCACCCTGCTCATCCTCTAGAGCCTGAGGACCTGTCCCCAAGCCTTACCCACCTGATCCTAATGCCAGAAGAACTGACACAGCCACTAGCACTTCTCTTAAGCCTAAGTACAGAGGTCTCTATAGTCTGTTAACTCATTGATTTTATATTATGGCTACTGTCACCAGAATCCACACTGAAATCAGTGTTCACATTTGTGTGGCCTGGCTATAGGTGCTTGGCTGAAGGACAAAGTCCTCTGAAGTCTGTGTTGTGGCGTTGTGACTGCCTTTGCAAATAACCACACAGTTATTGATGCTTACCTCCACATGAAAGGAATTCCAAATAATGGTCCTAAGGAAAATCTATAGGATATAAGAGAATGCAGATAGGTAGTTCAGCAAAATGATCTATCAATGAGAAATGCAAAAGAGATAAAAGTCATAAAAAAGAGCCCAACAAAAACCTTGGGCTGAAGAACTTGATCATTTAAATAAAAATAATTTAAATAACAATACAATTGAGAATTCAGTCGATAGAGCAGAACAAAGACCTTGTGAGCAGGAAGACAGACTTTTTGAAAAAGCTTTTCAAAAAAAGAATTAAAATACAAAGAAGCTGATGAGGCATGTCGGCCACCACTATACAAAATAATATTTACATAAGAGCATTGAAAATCTATTTCATGAAATAATAAATGAAATTAGTCCCAAGTCTTGAAATATATATGGGTATACAAATTCTGGAAGCTCAAAAGACACAAGTAAATTCAACTGAAAAAGATTGTCTCCAAGTTTTGTTATTATTTAATAGTCAAAAGTGAAAAACAGAATTCTGAAAACAGAGAAAAGTGTCATATTACATATAAGGCAATCTCATTTGACTAGCTGGGTTTTTTTTTAGCATTACCTATATGTGGCAGAAGATAGTGGAATGATGTTTTCAAGGTCCTGAATGAAAAAACTGGCAGGGATGAATACTGTATTCAGCAAACCTATTGTTCAGACATGAAGAAGAAATGAAATTTTTCTCACACAAAGAAAAATGGAGAGAATTCATCAGTATTATACTGTCCTTAAAACATGTTGAAAGAAATCTTATATCTGGAAACAAAAGAATGATAACTGCCATCATAAAAACACAAGAAAGAGTAACAATTCACTGATAAACAGACCCACTAATTAAAGACAAAACAATCAAATTTATCTTTACAGAAAATCACTAAGACAAAACTATGTACAATAAGTGAGATAAAAATGAACACAAAATATACAAAACAGTTAAAACATAATTAATGAAATATCAAGAGTAAATTTTTACCCACTATATTAAGCTTGAAAAGAAATTCATTAAATTAAAAGTTATACATTGGCTGAGTGGATAAAAATCCAACTGTATGTTGCTTAAAAGAAAACGAATTTCATTGGTAAAGATGCATACAGAGTGACTGTAAAGGGATGGAAATATATTTCCATGCATACATAAAGCAAAAGCAAATAGAAGTAGTTACAGTTTTATCATATAAAATGGACTTTAAACCAAAAATTTTAAGAACAGACAAAGGAAAATGTAACTATAAGGATTTTGGTTCAGTAAGATGTAATAATTTTATTTGCTCCCAACACCACAGCATGCAAATATGTAAATACTGGATTTAAATAGAAGATAGACATCAATTCCATAATTTTTGGGAACTCCTATATCCCACTTTCAACAATGGACAGATCTCCAGACAACTCAACAAAGAATTATCAGACTTAATCTTTATGATGTTAAACAAATCCAGTAGGTCTATGTAGGGCATTTCACTCAAAAGCTGAAGAATGCACATTCTTCTCTTTATCACATAGATCATTGTATTCGTGTATTTTTCTGTTTCTGGGACAAAATACACAGCACTCTCAATGTATAGGAGTAAAAGTTTTGGCTCCAGATTTCAGGATTGTCACTGAATGGATGCCTTTAGCTCCAGGTCAGAAATGACATGGTAGAAAGACCTGGCAGAGGTAAATTACCTAACAAATAGTGGTTGGAAACGGGAATGGGGGGGGGGAGAGAGAGAAATAATAATGCACCCTTCCAGTCATGCCCTCAGTGACCCGAGTCCAATAATACCCCACTTTCTCATAGTACATTCACTATGAACTCATCAGTGAATTAACACACTGATCAATGCAGCATCCCCAAGATCTAATCATTTTCCAAAGATCCACCTCTAAACAGATGAGACTTTTGTGGGACATTTTAAATGTAAAGTGTAATCATTATCCAGAAGAGGTCATTTGTTAGACCCAAATCTAGGTCTCAAAACATTTTAAAAATTAAAATCACATAATATATCTCCTCTGTGCACAATCAACAGGAGCAATGGAAACATATGCATACATAGAAATTAAACATTGTGCTTTTGAATGACCAATGTCTCTTTGAAGAAATTAAAATGGAAATAAAAGACATTCTTAAAATAAATGAAAATTAAGACAGTATATTGCATCTGTGGGATGCACAAAAGCCAATAATAATAAGGCCAATAATAATAATAATAATAAATGACATAAAACAAGCAAGAAGATCCCAAGTAACAATCTGTTGAGGGACCTGGAAGAGTAAGATCGAAACAAACTCAAAAGTAGTGAAAAGAAGAAAAAATAATAAAGATCAGAGCAGAAGTAAATGAAATCATGAATAACAACACAACACAAAATATTTGCACTTCCATATTTTGCAGCACTCTTCTCAATAACTGAGATATACAATAATCAAGTTGTCCATTGATGAATGAATGGACAACAATGTGATATACATGCAATGTAATGTTATTCAGCCATTAAAAAATAAATTCTGCAATTTGCCGCATTGTAGGTAGAACAATAGCACATCATTGTATGATAGAAGACAGATTTAAAAATACCAATACTGCATGTTATAATTAATTTGTAACTGTAAAACAGATAAACTCATATAAAAAGAGAAAAGAATACCAACCAGTGGAGACAAGAAATAGCAAGGAGAGAGATCTAGAAAGACGTTCGATAATCAGTAAAGTAAAAAATTAGGTCTACTGTAACTCTAGTCTACAAAAATTTATATTTCAAAGTAATTAGAAGAGTCTGAACCTATTAAACACATAGAAATTATAAATATTGAAGATGGAAAGATTAATTACACAAATTTTGTGTCATTTAAAAGTGATTTTAAAGTTCTATTTATTAAACTGAATGGAAAACATAGTATAAGCTTAAGATAAGAATCAAGTCAAGATTATTCCATCGTATTGGTAGAGATAAAATTCACTTTTATAAATGAAAACATATGTCCAGTTACTGTAATAAGAAAAGGTGAAGAAATACTGTGAAGAATATTTTATATTTAGAAAAACTATAATTTCTTTCAAAATATTCAGATGATTTAGATTTAAATATTAAGCCTAAATTTGTGAAATTGTACATGTCTTTAATGATTAAAAGCATTTCTTAGAAAAAATGTCTCAAATTGTATTTACTGGATGCCATGCTTCTCAATTACCTGAGATTATAACAAATGTATTTATAAATTGCACAACATAAATATTACAAATTTTAATTTTAAATTACATGCATGCAATAAAAATGTCAGTAAAATATCCCTAAATTGAATGCTTCAGTAAATACTTAGCACTACCACTACCATCCCTGAAGAATTATATAAGCTGACTATAGTATATTCTGACTATTACCTCCCTTATAAATGCTATTGGCATTGCAATAGATTATTCTTTGATTGGGCCAGTGTTGCATCACTCAAAGTTTTAGTTCTACTCAATATCAGTTATGCCACAGATAACTTATTATAGGCCTTGTGTGACTTATGCAGTGGGCACTGTAACTGTTTGTCCCTCTTTCCCCAGTCTGGCTGTCTAAGATCAGTGCAAGGTTGGGAGCACTATTTTCTCCTGTGAGTAAAATGGAACAGCAGGGTTTCATGTCAATCACTGTTACGCCTTCTGCTTACATCTGTGTCAATCAGGAATACGGTTCAGTCATCATCCATATTAAGATTATATTCTTGCTCTGGTATAAGACCTTTGTAACTAAAAAAAGTATTCTTTCTAGTATATAGATATTTTTTAGCTAATGATGTAGAGTTGAGCAGTTTTTAAACTAAAGATTCATACTATGTCTTTAATGTAGGAGAGAATTTGTGTGAACATTAATTTTGTGTTTCATTCTTCCTTAGAAATATTCAGAATATCATAAGAAAATTGTGATACTCATTATTCGTCCTCTCCACTCTTACAGGAATTTGTGAGCAGGCTTCAGAGAGAGGTGTCACTTTTGATATGATATTCTCTTATCTCTGGGGGGAATATAAGAAGGATTTTAATCCCTGAGCTTTCAGGACTTCTGGGGGCCTTTCTGCAAATGAAGCAAAGGGCTGATTTCTAGTACATTCTTTAGTTCTTGCTCACCAACCACTCCAGATCTATTTTCACTCCAGTGTTATTTTTCACAAGTCATCAGAAATACACCTTTTTTCTGGTCTTGATAACTCTAAATCCTTATTTTGTATCTACCAAGTGGGCTCAAATGGAAGGACACATATTTTACAAATGTTCCATCAACAAAATATTTTAAAGATTCTTTAAGGCTGCATGGGCCTTCGCTATAGTTCAAGCATATTAACAGTCCCTGGTTATAATAGGAACTGAATATTAAATATAACAGTAAATTAATTAATTAATTATAGTAAAGAGAAATTATTTGTCTCAAACATTTATTAATATCTTGCAGGAGACTAGTCTTACATTTCAGTAAAAGGGTGTGTGTAACTAGTGGTGCAGGCCTGCAATCCCCGCACTCTGGAAGGCGGAGGCTAGGCAGGTTTGTTCTTAGCTTAAACAAATTAGAGACTCAACATTTATGACACTATTGAAGATGGCCTGCAATATAGTTCAGTGTTAAAACTCTGGGTTCAGTCCCCAGCACAGATTGTGGGGGGTCACATTACATGTGATCTAAAATTTATAAAATCTGTCCCACTTTGGAATGGTGAATGCCATTTAGAAATTCATCCTTTCTGTTAATAAAGGTTTGTTGAGATCTGTTGTCCATCTATTCTGGACTGGATCATGCTCATATCCCTTGAGTTGACGTTTCTCTCCATCTTTCTCACTTTATATATTTCATCTGACATTTTCATCTATTTTTTTAATAATATAATCTAGTTTTCAGTAATTATACGGTAATATATCCATGTTATAAATGACGAGGTATAAGAAGAATAAGGAACACATGTCTCATTGCCCAAACTCCTGCCGGTGAAATTCTCTCTCACCTCTTAATAGTATAGAAATTAGGAACTTGGTAAGAGCTCTGTGCCACTGTTTTCTCCCAGATAAAACGCAAGTAACAATAGTATGTGCATTTTGTAATAATTAAACAAGTAAACATGTATAAATACTTTTGAATAGAGTCTAAAACTATATTAGTTATGTATATTTTCAGTTATTTGAGACCTTTCATCTTAGATAGTTTTTCCCATTTAATTTCAGAGTTTAGGGAAGATTGCTAGAAATTCAAAGTACTGCTTTAGCTTTTTATAGATATGCTAGTAACCACATAAAACTATAACATGTATGTGTTAGACCTCTTTGAAGTTCTGAATATAGTGTAGTTTTCTGCTTACTCTTCAAAAACATCTAAAAAGTTAGACACTATTGTTTGTATTTTTCTAAGGAAACTTACAGTCATATAACTAAGTTCCTAATGTATCTGAAATTTAAGCTTATATCTGGCATACTTAAGTTCAGCATATTAACATGTTTTTACATAATTATGATATAATTGAATCTTTTTAAAAAATTTTTAAAAAAATTTTATTTAAAGAGAAAAAAAACAGAATAAAGGATAGCAACAATACAGGATTCCAAGGTAAAAAGGAAAAGAACAACAACAAAAAAACCTAAGAAATTATTACGTGACAAATTACATACTGACTTCTTGGAAATAGTTGTTCAAATTACAAAGTTAAAACATGTAAAGTAGACATTCAAACAGTGAGACTGTTAACAGTTCTGCTCCATGATCTGACAAAACCAGCAATATGGTCATCCATCTTACCCACTCAAATATACATGCAATTATATCAAAAGGGTAAAATTAAACACAACAAAACAGAACAAAGCGGATCACAA